>JARWCS010335648.1:0-11862 GCA_034783895.1 Geukensia demissa | reverse complement strand
CATGGGACATAAATGTCTTTTTGTAAAAATGGGCCAATTTGTGCAATTTTGACATTTTTGTACTAGGAACTGTAGAGTGCATACAAGAACCAAGTAAATATTTATACAAGAGGTAATATTCATTTAAATGTCTCAGCTTTAAAATTATCAAGTTGGTCCTCACATGCGCTCAATACTTCTGGATAAAAAAAACATTAAAAAATAACTGGTTAAATTGACCTCAATTTTAAGAAAACACACAGATTTGCTTATGAATGACTTCATAATTAATTTATATTATGACATCATAGGTTCTGAAATTGCAAAACATATGTAGGCAACTTAAACTGTTAGTATTATACTTTCAAATTTTAACATATTTTTATTTTGGATGTAACTGGCTTTCATGACGGGTGAAGGTAAAACAAACATTTTTGTCAGGTAGTAATACAAATCTGCAAAACAAACCTTTTTTTCCTTTTTAAAACTTCTAGCCCCCTTTTTTCCTCCAAAAATCGAATAATTGCTGCCCATAGACATATCAATCGTCAAAGCGTCTATTGCTGCCTAAAAACTGTTATCTAACTATTTTGTGGTTTAATTGTTAAAGGGAATAGATTTCAACAAATACCCTACATACTTATTTTCCCTCAGTGCTCGTTAAAAGTTTGTGTCAGACAACAATTAAACGCGTGTAAAATTAACACAGGATATTCGCGATATTTATGATTACTAGAAAAAATATATTATATATATTTCAATGAGCTCCATTAAGTTTGGAAACATACGAGAAATGTTATGAAGATGTAACAGCTCGACGGCCCGCGGTTTGTTTATGTTATTCGAACTGATACCACACGGGGTTTAATGTATACCGGGAACCGGATGAGGCTTTGTCAAGGACGGTCATTAGCTGTGTACAATTAATTTCATATTTCTCCTATACGTTTTATCTCATGACTCAATGAAAGTTTTGTGAAGACCTTACGATTTTGGATGTTCAGTCGCTTGTTGTTGTAATATTGTGCATACCTTGCTGGAGAGGAAGTTTTAAACCAACTGTGGCTATTTTCGTTCATTTAAAAGACCTTGTTAGCAATATTCTCATTTTGTTTATTCTTTGGGTTATTGTAGTTTAACTAATAGTTAAATAATTCAACATTTTCCGTATGTTTATAATTACTAATTTCCTGATATCACAAGCTCCTCGAGATATTTTAAAACATTTAATAACCGTAACAAAGATTTAATACAAATATACGACTGCAAATGTAGAGTTTGGATACGACAAGGGCATCACAAATAAAGCGAATAAATTGAAATGTCCATTGAATCTCACTGTTCTGTAAAAAAAATCTTTTCCACAATGGGTACAAGTTCGATGTTGTAGTCAAGACATTTAAACTGGTTTTTTTTATAAACTTTTCGCTTCCTTACACAAAGATTAAAAAATTGCCATTGCATCCATCTTCTTTTTCTTTACATTTATTGACAATACAGTATTATATCGTCGGATAAACTGTGTTTGATGACATCTTGTGCTGGGTTTACAGGCTTGATGTCTTATCATCAACAATCTCACCCTGAGCTTACTTTCAGTAACTGCGAGCATTTATTAGACAGGTACCTTCATCTTAATTCCTTTTGCAGTAATTTTTTGTTTTGAATAGTATTTGTATATCATGTATTCTCTAGTCGAATAGGGCGACTTTCTGTTTGCTTTGATAGTTCATCGGTTATTGCTTTTGTTTCTTATATTTTTTTTCCTTTGACGACTCGTTGTGATGATCACTAATTTTGGGTTATTTGATACATTTTGTAATGGTATTGAACAATTGATGTTATTGAATTCTTATAACAGACTACTTCCGAGTAAGTGATATTTATAACAGTCATACCATATGATTCCCGACGGTTTTGCTTAGGTCTGAAATTTTTTTTTATTTATTTGAGTTTTGAAGTCAACATATAGATATGTTTGTAAAACGTTTGCCTGATACCTTTTGTTTAAGATCAGACTAAAGTAAATGAAAACAGAAAAAAGTCTCCAACTGATCACCAAAGGGTCTTAACAGTACGAACAGAACGAGGTACTTCCTAAACGCCAGAGTGAAGATACTTCCAGGTATCCTTTCCGAAAGTGGATGGTTTATAGTGGAAGACTCTCAAATAGTTTTTGGCTTATTTGGTTTTTTTATTTTATGTTTGTTAAAAAAGAGTAATTTTTTTCACGAATATTCCATTCTGCTTAACCCTCTAGTTTGTTTGAACTCCTGTAAAAAACAATAATCAATGTGTTTTTATAAACTTTTATTTCATGTACAACATAAGGAAAATGTGTGTATATTACAGAGAACAATAATAGATATAAATAGATCATTTTGATGTTCAAATTAGTCTATGAACAGTATTTGTTATAGTTTACTTAAAGGCTTGTGAATGAAACAAAGCACGTCAATGTATGTTCTACTGAGCGTCAAATCATATAAAATAAGTTGCTTCAATTAGGCTAGTTTGATGGGGTTCCAATAAGGCTAACGTTGTGGAATGTACAACTATTCGGTTTCTAATGACTCCTGGGTTGCATTGCTATCTTTTAGAGTGCCTGTGGAAATGTTACTTACGTAACACGAGTCGAAATTTTTGTCGGAGCTTTTTGGCTTGAGACACCAGAAACAACAATAATTGGTCAGAAACATTTTGTAGCCCTTTCTAAACTCTTGGTTGGTAGCGCCATATAAAATGCTGTTGATTGAGCTATTCCAGTGACCAAATGCTAACGAAAACGCATAAACTGGTTTTGAAACATTTTCCTCTCTATCAAAGAGGACCAGTACAAAATAGGGAACCCAGCAACAAATGAAGACTGTAACGACCAGTATAACCGTACGAATCAATCTGAGATCTTGCTGCTGTCTTAATGCTACAACGTTGTTGTTTTTGGATTCGCTATTTGTAAATTTTTTGTTGAAAGACATGCGATGACGTTTGACAAAAACGAAAATAGAAACATAACAGACGAAGACAAGAGACAACGGTACCCAGTATATCACGGTACTCAAGAACATGGTGTACGGCATGTGACGTCGGTCAAATACGCAGCTCATCGTTTTGTAATCAAAGGTATGACCACCCCAGCCGAGGTAGTTAGGTAGATCGACAAGGGCAACTGTGGTCCAGATGATAGCGATATATATCACCATCTTCCTTTTGCTGTAAATGATATGATACTTGTTCTTGTGGCAAACATAAATGTATCTGAAATAACAATAACATTGCAATTTCTAAAGGGACACATTTGTGACTAAATATTTTGTGTAGATAAGATGTTCAGATTGCACAGCTTAACTTTAAATGGTAAAGCTCTGATCTACCTGTTTAAGTTTAGGCAGGTGTTTTATTAACTCTGGATTCAGGTCAGGTAGATTTCAATGTTTATCTGTCAAAACTGATAAAACTAGTCAAATTTGTTGACTACTTATGATTTTTTAATGTTCAATTAAACAATTTTTAATGTTCTATGGCCTTGATTTGCAGCATTTACATCGTTTTGTGTCTACCGGCACTTTTGATTTATTAATGCATCTGTAGATTGACTGATTAAGGCATTCGGACCACAATTGACCACGTGATTGTTGAAAATACCCGGATTTTCTAGAAAAACCTAACGCATTAGCTTCGGAAGAAATCGGGAAATTTTGGAAGATAATAAAAACTGGTTTGCAGTGCTTTTTCTTATCAGAAACATTTTATTTTTTAAAACTAATAAAGGAAATCACATTTTCCTGTAAATGGTTAAAAAAAATTGAAAATATTTGACCAACATTTTTATTATGGTCCGGATAACATAAATGGGACAAATATTCTATGCATAGTCTGGACGATATCATATTGATATTAGTCATGATCAGGAGTAATAGACCGAAACGCTGAACTAGTATTTAACGATCTAGCTCACACAGCAACAGTTTAGAGGTAGACACCTTACTCTAACATATTATTCTGACTGAGGACCGATTATTCTTTGCTCTTACTCCTAAATGGCATGTGATAAAAGAAGAAGCGCCAGGAGGGTAAACCCTACAGGTCACAAGTTCGCATTTACAAATGACCTTAAGTCACTTTTAGGCAAATTAGATAGGTCCACAAAGTTTGGAACTTGTTTTTCGATATTTTGAATATCACAGGTAACTTTAAATCATAAAGTATGTCGCAAGGTCTCCTCCCAAACCCTTTAAGGTTGCAGGTCGGAGTTAACCCTCCTGGAGCCTCAACGAACAAACATTTGATGCGAAGCGGCTAACCATTACACAACCAGTGTGGTCTGGTAACCAGTAAAAAAGTCTACCAGTTAAAACAATAGCAACGGTTACAATGTTACTTTTGATCCACTTCTTCAAGGTACTTCTCACTGGCTTCACCCAAGGTTTTCATGCTTCTGTAGTGATCGCAGACTGTGTCTTGTTTTAATGTTAAAGTATCATGGTTTATACTTATAACTCATGCACGAAATATTATTTTTATATTTTTTTTATTATGAAAAGGGCATCTGCATTAGGTTTTGTCTTTCTTTAAAAGAAAATGATGTCTTGAAATTCTATAAAAATTGTGTTCCCTTTTTTATGACAGCAATAAATACATTTAAGACTGTAAATCAAGCAACAAGAATGACAATAAAAATATAAAAACATTTCTGATTTTTTATAGAATTTGACCGAAAATGGAATAAAAAATATCTATTTTTCAAACAAATGTTCTTGTTTGCGGCGGGTCCTATTTATTTCATTTAAGTTTTGTGACTTACCGGTTCAGAGCAATTGCAGCTAGACTCATCATAGAGCATGCACAACTCATATCGCACACAGTTGCCACCATGTGGCATAGGGCTTCCTTATGTCCATGGAAAAACTGTGGTCCGATGACAATGCCTTTAACATACAAAAAAAATAGTTATATAGCAATTTCATCGTGTTTCACTTGTGGAGTCACATTGTCATTGCATTTGAAATCTGTGTGATTGCGTTAAATTAATAAATTTGAATAAAACTTGTGTGTATATATAACACACATCTGTTTGGTGTCTTAGATACTCCAAAATCCCAACTTAAATTATGATAACGGCAGCTGTAGGCACATTTATTAGCGCTAATTAAGGGTTTAAAGAACACTGCAAATGTGCAAAACTTATAAATACATTTGGACGAGAAAATTACCTGGACATTGTCTGCTAGTCTTATATCATCAATCAAAATCAAGAATTAGTTTATAATGATAACATTTTTTTTCAAAACGAAATATAATAAATAGAAAAAAAAATATTTGAAATTTTAAAACTGAAAATGGTTAATTTTTTACTTCTTTGGTAAATTTTTAAAATTCAATCAATAAATTTGACTAAACGAATATCAATCTATCGTCTTTTCTTAGAAAATGGGAATGGAGGAACAGTTGCACAACGGTGGCACAACTTGTTAATTGGTTTACAATTGTTTGTCAAAGATGCAATATTAGTACTACTATAGTGCGCAGTTTCCGGGGTCGTTAGGCTCGGGATATATATCGATATTTAAGCAAATACCGCTAAATATCATGGCATCATTCATCATCACGCAGTCACGTAGCTGTCATTGACGCAGGAACTTCGACCGTAGTGGAGTGATGAAGTAATGAACAACTCCTTACATCGCACTCGACGCAGTGACCCACTGGCAACCAGCCGTGCTGCATTGTGCTGAGGTAGGACACATCCATGAAAATCACTTCACAGCGGAACCGGTCTGCTTTGCTCAGCACCGTGGCCCTGAAAAGTGCCGTTGTAGTACTACAAAGCCAGCAAGCTACATACAGTCAACAAACTGACGCCATATTGAATCAAAGACAATCCATCAAGTCGACAAAGTTACAACAATAATTCCACGTCACCAACTCAAATTATACCAACCAACAGTCCGACTGAGAGCATTAATTAGCAGTGTAGGACGTAAATAACCATCAACCACCACATATTATGGCATATTTCTATAAAATCATTCTTACCTATGACGTTAAATGGCTGCACGACAGTAACAACAATAAGGTCCGTCACAGCTAGATTTACAATGAACACATTTCCGGTTGTTCGCAGTCTCTGGTAAACTGACACACCACCTATAATCTAAAGTGTCAAGAGACAAAAAAGTCATTACAATGATAGTCTAATTCTTGTTTTACTCTTTTCTAGTAGCTTTCATGTACAAATGGCAGAAATATGACTTTAGATAAAAGTATGTTTTGTTCTCATCTTTTTACCTTAAAATCAAAAACTTTCTAAAGACATTGTCGGAAAACATTTGAAAATATATTGATATATTGATATTTTCCAGTTTTTGTTGATCTTTAGAATCTCTCCCTTGCAAGGTCCATCTCTAAAGGGCTCACTTCATTTTTGTGACCGTTTTAAATAGAAACAATCTTTATTTAAGTTCCATGTTCCCGGTGTCAATTTCACAATTGTCAATTTCTTCGCCGAATACGAAGGATTTTAAACAAATTCTCAATGATTCCGAAAAAATAGAATATTTACGACAAGGGTGAAAAAATCCGACCACCCCATTATTTTAGGTTAAAGTACATCAACTTGATTGGCCTATGTAAAATGTATTTAGAATTTTATCCTTGTCAACAACTACTGACAAAAAATGATATCGAATAAATACTTTAAAAATACCTTAAAAATAGAAACATTTTATTCATTTTTACTTTGCAAAAATGTTTTAACCTCAGTTACCACACAAAGTGTTAAGTATAAAACTCTTACCAGTATATTACCAACAACACCAAACCCTATGCCGACTATTATGATAGTCATGGTAACTATGGAAACCACAGAGTCTTCCTCCAAAAAGTTCGCATGTAAAATTTCATGACCCTCTGTCGCATTGAGGCCATATTTTTCTTGATGGCGGCGTAACACAACTTCAAATATGCCTTCCAATTCCATTTCTAAACACAGACTAAGTCTCAAAGGAAATATTCCCACATGTATATATTACCCAAGCTGATTTGTCATTGGCTTTTATTATCCAATGAGCAAATCAGATTCCACCTACATGGACACCAATTCTCGTTATCTAATAATTGGACAAAGACATTTTATTTGTTTTCATTGTTTTCGTTTTTTTTTTCTTCAGTTGTTGAACGTGTATAATTATTTTCTCCCATTTCTCAATTAAATAGAACGAACATACAACGATTGAAGTGTTTAGCTTTGTGGTTTTAAAAATGTTTTGACCCTCAATCTTGGAGAAAGAAATTTTATTAGGCAGCAAAAAAATAAAGAAAAGAAAAATAAAAAACACGACTTGCTAATTTATATAATGAAATTCAAATTTTTAATTTGTTCGTGCAGTGCTTGAAAATAAGAAAAAGAGATTATCTTTATGGTATTGGAAAAAATTCGTAATGAAAAATATACCAATTTTTAGTTTAGAATAAAACCACCAAGTGAGAGATTCTGAATTTATAGTCAATGAAGATAAGACAAACTCGAAACAAACAAAACTGCATAAAGAAAATAAAAAGAACCTATTATGAGATGCAACCTTTAAAATATGGAGGACGGGCAAGTGTTCAGGTGTCCAGGTGTGTAGAAAAGCTATGCGTTTCTTTATTTCTAAGCCAGGGTTACGTGAATGCAATAAGAGATTCGGGTCTTATAACAGGGCCAATATATAAACATCAATGTCTTAGTACTTATATAAACCGTTTTATAAGATTCAAAATTCGACAATTGAAAAAGACACTGCTGCCCACTGTTGTTGTTCACTTGTAAAACCAAATTTTAGATCTGAAGATATTTTGGTTATAAAGATTGCAAACTATTGCCCCAACATGAAGAAAAATGATTTTGTACAAAGAGAACATTAAGTTATAATTTTACTTTGCCAACCTTTAATTAAAAATTATTGATTGATTGATTGAATGTTGCTTAACGTCCTGTGGCAAGTATTTCATGCATATTCAGGACGAGAGCATATGATGAACCCTGCTTTGTACTAGACCGACACGCTGAGCTAGCTCACGAAAGCAACAGTCCGCAGGAAGACATGCCACTTTACCCAGACACATTATTCTGACTCTGGGGTGACCAGTTTTTGCTCTTACTCCTTAATGCTGCGCGCTTAGCGGAGAATCAGCAAATACCAATTTTAAAGTCTTTGTTTGACACGGCCGGGGATCGAACCCACGACAGGCGAGCACGCTAACCATTACACCACCGAGGCGGTAATTAAAAATTATAAACAGCTACTATAGGATAAATCGTGTTATAGTTCGGTTATTATTAACTGCAAGTGCCCGGTTATTTTGACTGATTGTTATATAATTTAGCTTTAACACATGTACGAACAGGTGTTAGAGTTTTATTATTGAATTATGTCAATTATACCTGTAAATAAATACTTGTAAGATAAGACATTGTTCCATTATCTTTAAATCACATCAGACAACAGATACCGAACCCGAAACCGATATTAAAACTGAAATTTGATGAAACATGAAAACGGATATTTAACGCATGCTTCTTTTGCCCTTATCGTCCATTGATTTTTTTCACATCAAGAAGAAAAATACTTTTCTTATCGGCTACATTATAGAATATAATGTGAAAATATTTAAGGCTTGTGAATAAAAATGATTTATTATGACCTCATATGCTGCATCGGTCACGACACACGCACCATTTGATTTTCGGGGGGAAAAGGGCTGGGATTTTTAAGAAAAAAAACATGATTTTTGTCTGGCCAGAATCTGCATTTCGTCTTTTGTCATTGGTAAATATCATGTTTTTCGTCAGTCTGTTCAAAGTGTTTTATGTGATTTGTAATGTATAATATTTGTGTATAATTTGGTCACATTACTGTGTACTTTTGACATTAGAAACACCAGTAACATTTTTATTTCGAATTAAGACGAAATTTTTAAGGTCAAAATGACAAGGTCATTTGAGATTTCACAGTTCATCTGTTAACATGGTTAAGGTCATGTTTTCTTACAATCGAAGGAATTTAATTTCCTGTGTAAAATTAGGGCGATCTAAAAGGCTAAATGTAGTACCATTTTATCGTTGCTTTACTGTGTGAGATTTTACTTTATGTTTGTATGTGTATAATAATGTTTTATACCCTTCTTCAACAAAAGATCTTTAAAAAACGAAAACGATGATTTTCGCATTTTCAATTTTGACATCAATTGAAAAAATGTGACAATTGACGACCGGTCACATTGGATGCCGCACAGAATTACCTTTCTAATGATAAATAATATAGCTGTATGTTAGGTGGGTTCATTTAAAAAATATTCAAAATCCGACCTCCGTTGCTCCACTAAGAGATTTGAAAGAAAAGCCACACAAAAAACATTTCTGATGGGATCACGTTTCTGATTTTTTTCTGTCATCATAAATGTTTTAAAATGTATTTGTTTGATGCGATCTAAAGCTCGATCGTCACAAGGAGTGCTATTCCAATTTTGTTGAAGGCCTTGTTGCAACCTCTAGACTCAACAATTTTCTTATGTTTCTTAAGGAGATGGCCACCCCAATATTGGACCTATATCTTTCCTTTTGTATTACTATAATGACTGTGAATACCACCGATTTTGTCAGACCATCGACATTGACTACTGAGGAACATCACGGTGCCACTAATGGAACTGCTTACCCCTCCGGAGAAACTTATCTCAACCTCATTTTCATGTTGTTCGTTTTGCTCAAGCTTTAGTTTGCTTTATGGTGATTTGTGAATTGTTGTTCGACTTCCATTTCTGCAATCTGATATGAAATCGGCCATTTCCGTCATAGCCGAGCGTGATTCGACTGTCGTTATTGTTCTTTTGGTCATGGTTTTGTCTGTCCTCTGACGGAACGATTTCCTCTCCCCCTTTTGTACCTTAATATCTTTTTGGAACAGAAAACAGCATACATGAGTACTCGTAGGCCATCTATACATTTAAATTAGAAGACCTCATTTTGTGTGTCGCTTCTCTTCCTTCCATGATGAATTAATCATTTTATCTCTGTGTCCTTTAGGTACCATGCATAGTCACATCTGTCATTCTCGCTTATGATTATTTCGTTTGGGTTACTTTGGGAGAAAAACGAAAATAAAGACGGACGGATATTGTTTCCGTCATCGGACGGATTTTTTAGTCTGATAACATTTCCGGTCCATATTTGCAAGTGTTTTACAGAAAATTTCGGTATATTTACAAACAACCCTATATTCCTAACTTAATAACATACAATGTTTTGGGTACATAACATACAGGTACTGGTATTAAACATTCTTTCGGTCCCTGGAAGCGACAAAATTATGATTTGTTGGCACCCTGGAAAAGTACATTCGGTTAACGTACAAAAATGTACGAACTTTGTTTGGGTACAAAATGTACGTCAAACGAACTTTTGTTTCCGTTAACAGGTCACATATACACCTTTCCGTGTATGCTACCAAAAAATGAAACTACTTTAAGGCTTTCGCAACATAAACAGGTTGGGGAAGATGCTCATTATAGGCATTATCCCCGAAAATGGGTATTATACCCAAATTGGGATATGCATTTATATTTTGGATTTCATGATTCTTAAAACATGGCGCAAAGTATTATACACAAAATAGGATATACATTTACACTAATAAATAAAAATATTTTGGATTTCATGTTTTTTTTTATAATGGCGCAAATTTTCATGAAAAAGGCAACATCTTTCCTTTTGCAACCATAGGTAAAACTGTAACTTAAGGTAGAGAAAACAGCCTGGCCATATTCAGTATCTAGAATGCTATTATCTCGTATCTAGAATTATAATTTAGACATGGTTTCATTAAACAAAATGTAGTTTTTGATATAAATGTTATTGCCATGATAAAAAGTACCCTGAAATTCAAATTAATTTTTTTATCACTATAAATGCAATATTTTCTCTTAAAATTTGCAGAAATGCTCATTTTAAAAAATGCGGAAAATAAAGTATTGCGCACACCCCCCCCCCCATACCTACATGTATATACATAATTTGCATTTCCAACTGAGAATTCCCTGCAATATCTGTCTCCTGATTACTGAAACCCTCTTCAAACCAAGGCGAACGTTACCCCTTGCACAGATTAATATTCCCCATATTTTTACACTATCCAGCAGCGGGCGACTTGTCTAGTCTTAAAGGACGAGTTTGGATAGTAATTTCGGAAAAGCGTCTAAAGAGACCATCATCGGGTTAGAAAAGATAAAAGTGGTATTCATCAGATGGTCATCCGTCCTCATTTAAAAAACAGATATTTCGTAACGGCCAAAAGCGCTATTATAACTTTAGATTTCTGAAGTAATTACTTCATTACAATGAGTAAAACGTCCAGTATCAAGTTTAGCAAGATATTGGATTTTCACGTGTTGCCGTGCAGAAGGGTGTGAACTGATCAAAATCCAACGTGCAAACTGAACTCTTAATTTCTCGTTCCCCGTGAAATGATATTTTATTTCACATACATCCGTTCGAGGTACCCCCTATTCCGCTCTCTTATTGTTTTTGTTCATTGTTTAGCGATAACTTCTACAGAAATTTTAGAACTCGTCCGATATACTGTTTATGGTAAAAAAATCTCTATTATATTTTTTATAAACTTAATCCGAAGATGTAGAAAATAATATTGACAGATTGTATACAATGCAGAGTTGGGCGGATTGGGGCGGATGCCAAAATTTTTGTGTCATCAGTGTTGATACTGGGAACTGAAGAATCGGCATACCTAGCTAACAATTGTGCGGACTATAGGGAAAATGATAGTATTTATTTTCACGGCATTAGGTTGGCCTTTTGTGTACCTAATTCAGATGAAAGGAAGTCCA
>JARWCS010335637.1:0-11863 GCA_034783895.1 Geukensia demissa | reverse complement strand
CAACACAAGAGTAAGTGTGAGACTGTCCACACACCTTGGCAGTCAGACGATAACATTCGAAGGAAGAAGTTACAGCTTAGGACAGACAATCTCAACCAGTCTCAACAAATATCATTTTTAATGGTCAGTATGCGGCCAGTTACAAGGCTACATTTACCGCCCTTATTCAACCCGTAATTTTTCCAGTGACAGTCTAAAAGCCCTTCCTTTACTGGTCCCCTGTTCACAGTCTACATTTTGATTTATTGTTTGTTAACTTGTTCCCGTCCTGAATATGGAAGAAATATTTCCCACTGGACGTTAAGCAGCAACTAATCAATCAGTCAATCAATCAATCAATCAGATCTTCTTTCTCAGGCCCTAGGAAGAAAGCTGTATCAGGGTCTAGAGAATCTACATCTAGCTCTTGTCAGGTCATCTCTCAAAAAGGACGATTTTGCAGAAGGGGCTTTCAAGCGCATCTCGGAAGCAGTCATGAACTCAGTTGTTGCTATTTATGACTCCAAAGTAAATATTCTGTTCTTGTTGTCGTTTTGGGAAATAAATCCCAACTCAGTCACTGTCCAACAAATAGCTTAGCTTCTGTTTTTTCTGCTTCTAGAAAAGGGATTGGAAACTACTACCATTAAAGGTTGCCAGTAATATTGCCTTATCTGGAGGTTGTGATTTTGGTACAAAAGAATTTGTGTCTCTTTTGATAAAAACACATAGTTTGGCGCGTCCTCGTCAGATAACTTTATTACCTTCTTGGGATTTGGCCTTATCTTACAATTTTCTCCTTTTGAGCTTTTAAATTCAGCATCTTTTAAACATCTAACTCGTAAATGTTATTTCCTCCTGGCTTTGGCTACAGGTCGTTAAAGAAGTGAATTACATGCTTTGTCACCATTCAGTTCTTGTCCTCGTGTGGCTGGGGATCAATCTACCTTGTTAAAATGAATTCGAAGATACCTTTGATTAAGATGTAGTCGTATACAGGGTGGACAAATCATATGTTTTGATGCTATTGCGAGAGGATGGGGACCTTGATTTTAGGCATTATAATAGATCTTTGGAATTTTTAAGAATCCAAATTTGATCCACGCCACCTCTATAATGGCTTGTTTCACAGTGACTCTGGAGCCCGTTTTTTACTGCTGATAATATAACTGTCAGTAACTTGGAAAGAGGTTTTGTTGAGCATTTGGTAGACCCTACAATGTAATTTTGCTTGCAAGGACACTAATGAATCTTTGGAATCCAGTAAAGTGAATAAAGATCCAATTCTTTCTTTTTCTTTTTTAGCTGAAATTTCAAAAGAAGACAAAACTGACCGACATTTGTCGAGGATTTCTTCTTTGGTAACTGTCGTCGGGGTATATGTTGGGTTGTCCATACCTTATTCCTTTATCAGTCTATGTAGTGTGATTTACAAACAAAAACAATGTTGTCAGGGGCTTTATCGGCGGGGACAACAACATATTTGTCATGTAGTTCAGAGAGATGTTTGGCAACACTCAGATCTTTGAAGACCGATTTCGCGTATGTATTCTTAGATATTTTTAACTTGTGAATTCGTATTTGTATCAAGGACCTCACAGCCTTCACACAATCGGAAAGGGTATCTAGTTCCTCTACTTCGCGCTTCGACCACTGTCTGGCATAATCATCGACCGAATCCATAAGGATCTTGAAATGAACTTCCAGTTTATGGATTGAGGCTCACGGAATTTTGGTCCTTTGGCAAACACATTTCGTAGAGAAATGTTTTCGACAATGTTCGATCACCAGTAATAACGTGGCCGACAGGATTATGTTTTAATTGAGAAGTCCGGTGGTTTAGACTTGTAGTAGCTGATGCTGAGATTAATGAACTCGAGTTTGTAGTTGAAAATCTTAGTTGGTGTGGTATAAGTATATGAAATAATTGGTACAGACTGATGTTTAAAATAAGGTGGAATTTGAGATTTGACGGATTTTTGGTGGATGGTATAGCTTAAATTGATTGCGTCAAGACCTTTGTTAACGAACAAAAGTTTACGAAAAGACTGTTTTTCTTGATCTATTTTCTTAAAGGTAACTGATTTGAAGTTGGCAATATCCATGGAGACTGCTGTAAGCTTGTACATACTTGAATTTGAATTTGTAACATTTATCCAAAAATGATTTGTACAAAGAATGAAGTTTTGAAAAAGGAAGGGTATATAGTTTCGTGCGAATATGATGCATACCTAGGGGTTTCTGTGCAGATGGTAGCAGGTCAATTAGGGATACGTCATAAGGTGAGGGAGTCGTGTGACGTCGCTAACCGTGGCTATGCCTGCGTCTAGATGCAGAGTTGAAGACGTTCATCACTTTCACAGACTACATTGAGGGCTTGTTTATCACTTTCACAGACTACATTGAGGGATTGATAAAATACCTACGCCATCAATTTTGTCATTGCAACAATACGGTGTTCCCAGTTCTCTAATCCAGTAGTTTTCCTTTTTTCTACGGAGAGACTTTGATTGCTTGGGATTGTTAGTCCAATGGTAGACCTTTTTGATGATAGGAACTCGCATGAAAAGAATAGAATGGTCAGACAGGTTAAAATGTTGATGAACAATATCGTCAGAATTGCCATTGTTTATTCATGCTGGTATGTAGCTCTCCTTTCGTTCAACCTACATAAACCAATCAACAAATATTACATTCTAATCCGTAGACAAGATTCAGATCATCGTAACTCCTTGTATTGTATGTTTTTTGTGTTAAATTGCTGGTAAATTGGTCATCTGTGATAAAAAAAATTACAAGTTTTGCAACTTTTTTGTCATTACTTTTAGAAATCATTCAGTGCTGTTCAGTGTCGTTGTATTCTAAAATGTCATGAAGTATAATTGAACATGGACGAATTAGGTAGTATCGAGTTGTTAGTCGTAACATGGGTGGAATTCGTGTTAGGTGATAAAGGGACACCTGAATTTCCAGACGGCACCGTGTCCGTTGTTAACTAACCCAGCTTAATGAGTCAAATCCGGCTTCCTGAAAATCTGTCTGATATCATTTTTATTCCCGCACTCCCTTCCTTTGCAGTTAATTCCCGAATTCCAGTCTATGACCAGTTCTTTCTCTTTTACAGTATCTGGCAGTCTCAGCTTTTTGGTGACCACCTTCTAGTTCTATGTTGTTTTTAACTACATGTATTAAGTCAAATTTGCCTGTAATTTGGTTGATCAGGTTTCCTCTAATCATTCTAAAATCAAGGCTTGCGAAGGTAGGGCTTTAGCTTCTTCTTAAAATATTTACAATTACTCCTCTTTGTCGGAAATTTTGTCTGCAGGATTTTGGCGTTCCGATTGTACCTTATTAAGTTTTATTTACGATCCATGTCCTAGCATTCTGAGACATTCTAGTTTATAAGACCTCTTGCTTCTGTTAAAAGTTTTTTCCCCTAAGGTTTCCTTGTAAAACTTAAAGGGGAATTCAGCTCAGTTACATTTTGGGTATATCCAAATTTAGACAGTAACGTATTTATTGTATAATAATTTTAAAAATTAACATTACTCCTAATGGGTCTGTCTCTCATCTTGTTCAACATTTGAAAACATTTAAGACAAAACCTTATGAAAATACGCCTTACATTCCAACAGCCCCAGCTTTTGCCATATACATCTCATAGCTTTTACGTTACTCAACTGTTTTTGATATATAATGGTTACTTGGTGAACGGAAAGTTCACAATGGGAAAATTAAAATTAACATAAATAAAAAGGGAAAATTAGACTATCCAACAGACACGAGTCCTCATCTGGGACAGGTATATGCAAATGGCGGTGGGGTTGAACTAGTTAGTTAACATTCGATTAACTCGGAAAAGTACCTGAACAATAAGAAAAGTCATACTTGTAAAAGAGTTTTATACTTCCTCGATGAATGTTCGTTGTTTATTAAAAAGCCTCCAATGCTTTTCGGATGGCAGTTATCGTGTCACTCAAACGTCGAAAGTATTCAGATAAAGTACATCTATATCTTAGGGATCAAACAAGGTGGTAAACAATACAAAATTGTGTAAAGTTGCATTGAGATTTATATCAATATCAGTGCTAATTAAAGCAGGTTTTAAATTAATGACAACAATGTCAAACCGGAATATCTTATTAATTAGTTTAAAAGAACTGTAAGATTAATTAACAATTTATACGCATTTTATCTAGCGTTTTCGGCAGCTGAGACCGGCCGTGGTATAGAAATAAGCCGTTCGGTTTCTCCGCCTACAAGTAACACTGCAAAAGGAGCGTCCGTTGGTTGATGTATAAATATTCGTTCAGTCCGAGTGTAGCCGGGGTTTAGAAAAAGGCTACTCACCATTGGTAGAACACCTCCTAAATGGCCGTACGTCGGGCGGGATGTATAAATACTCCACCCATCTCGGACGGAACGTTACCGCCGTTCCCCGTGTTTAAGGTTCATAATAAGTGGTTGTTGGTGGCCAGTTGCTCAGGCTAAATTTACACAATTTTGGTATAATCCTGTGGCTAGAAATTCCTCGGCCTCAGTCCCAGCTAACCCCTTTTTGATTTCTTGTTTGATAACTTGTTCTCGTCCTGAATATGCATGAAATATTTGCTGCTGGACAACCAACCAATCAATCGAATATTTTCGTTATTGTTGAATGGAGAATCGATTATCTAAATAAATCATAGCAATTACAATCACTTTTCCGAGAAAAAAAATCTCTGTACAGCTGGCTAAATTTGGTAACGGTTTTAAGCAGCCTTTTGATTATGATATTTTACCCGTAAGATACAAGTAACTATCATAAATTTCAGCAAACATAGTACAGTGAAATGTACACACCATAAGAGACTGCATATATGAGATATTCCCCTTCTTTTTGCATTAGCATCAAAACAGTCTCCACCCTGTATACCACTATCCCCCATTCAAAACTCACAGACAAATTGAAAGCGTTGGTTAATTTTTCTTATCTCAAAAAAGATGGTAAACGCAGTTACATATATTTTAGTTCTGGGGGGGGGGGGGACTTTTTTTTTTTTAACCACTCTGATTCTAATAAAAAGTACTCTTAAGATGCAGTTTTCGGAATGTTAGATTTCTTGATTGACAATATTTTTGTGATGTTTGGCGAACGTGTGTTATAACAGACTGTCGGCATTACAATGAGTACCAACTGTGCAACCCTTCTCGCCGATTTATTCCTTTATTCGTATAAAGCTGACCTCTTACAAAACCTTCTGCAAAGAACAGAGAAAAAGTTGGTTCTATCTTTTGGTTTCACATTCCGCTATATAGCTGATGTTCTTTCACTGAATAATTCCCAATTTGGTGACTTTGATGACCGAATATATCCAATTGAACTTATTTTTAATAAAATCAAAGATACTACAGAACCAGTCAGGTCTGCTTCGTATACCTAGACTTACACCAAGAAATTGACAGCAAGGAAGGTTTAAGAACAAAACTTTACGACAAGAGAGATGACTTTGATTTTCCCATTGTAAAATTTCCGTTCATGTGCAGCAACTTTCCAACCGCACTTACATGCGGTGTGTATCTTTCTCAGCTTGTACGCTTCTCCAGATCATGTGCTTCCTATCAGGATTTTATTGATATATGGTTGTTGCTGACCAGAAAGCTACTGAACCAAGGATTCTCAAGGAAAGATTGAAGTGATCGCTCCGAAAATTTCGGTCCCCACCATGCATCGGTTGGGCGGTACGAAATATCCATTTTACAAATGACAAAATGTGAGAAATCTTCCTACTGTCGTGACTACAAATTCGTTCTTATACCGGCTGTGATTGTGACTAAATACTGAGTAACACGAAGAGTGCCACTAGTGGAGCAGGAGTTGCTTACCCTTCCTAAGCACTTGAACTCACCCAATTTTTTGTAGGTTCATGTTACTCCGGTTTTAGTTTTCATTGTATTTTAATGTTTTCTGTATTTGTCTTTCGTTTCATTTTGTAGGCCATGGTGTTATCTGTCTCCTGACTTAACGATTTCTGTCTGTCCCTTTGGAATGTTCGAATTCTTTTTAGTAGAATGATAAGGATTGTGCCAGACACTGGAGTAAAGGTTTATATAGAATCCAACATTGTAGGCCATTTTACAGTCGAGATAGTTAAACATTTAATTTCGAGCCTTGGTGAGAAATATGAAGAGATTGTAAATAATACGATTGTCAATGTTTTGATAATGTAAGATTATTTCTCTGATTCGTTAATGGACTAATTTTGCCGTTTGCCGTACTTCTTGAAAACCGAGATAGACAATCTCTTTTTTAAATCCGGCCGAATGGCGTAAAAAAGTCATTCAACCGTTTAAAAAAAAGAATTCATCAATACCAGTAAACTGATCATCAAAGGCTAACAATGTAAGACTATCTATTTTACGATTAGAGAAACACCCTTTCCTAATGATTGAATGCCATGAGGTCGTTTATACAAATAAGTAGCAATATGTTGAAGAAATTCATGACACAAGCATATTATCTTTCGTTAAAGATCAAAGTGTTACCAGGCACATTTTGTTGTCTTCCTGCTGACAAAGCCCTAAAACATTTTGCGTGTAAACACATTATAATATGGAATAGGCGTTAACACTTTCAAAAAAATAACATGACAGTTTTAGATTTCGTTAGAATTTTAACCAAACGGGAAGAACTTAAGCTTCCCTCACTCAACTGGATCCAAAGCTGCATAAGTATCCTTAATTTTAAGCAAGTTTACATTTTGTGGGGTCTGCCATATGCTTTACAAAACCTTTTCCAAATAACTTTCCTCTATTTTTAAAATAGCATTGAAATATTTGATTGAAATAGCACTGGAACACTTGATTGAAATAGCATTGGAACATTTGATTCATCCACTCTAACGCCGCTTTTCAATATTATGAACTAAAAACAAATTAAAAGCTTTAGTTTACCTGGGTTTTATTGAAATTATGGCAAACGAGGGTACAAGTAATATATGATTTTAGAAAGGATGAAACTTTACATCGTATAACACCACTTTGAATAAAGTGATTTTAATAAAAAATTACTCTTTAAGAAAAATTTGGCATGAAGCTTGATTTTTTTAAAATTTGTTTTATTGACATTTTTATTTCGTTTGATTGAAGTGTTTTTAAACAGACGGCATTTCGATGAGTACCAACTGCGCTCCCCTGCCACATAACTTTCAGGTTTTAGCAGTGGGATAGAAAATTTATCCATACAAGAATGACTTATCTAATGATAAAATACACTGAAACAAGTTTGGAAACTTTGAAGCTACTGGGAAGTAATAGACTATCAGTTAAAATTTGAACATCAGTAACCTATGTCGCAATGCATTACATTAAAGACATATCTTTCTAATAACATCAGCTGAATGAAATGAATATCAATGAAAACAAGTCCAATACCTATTGGATTTAGTGTTTAAATATCATAAGAAGTCAAAGAAAACATGCTATTGTGCAAATGCCAATTTAAAAATATATAGACAGGAAATAGACAAATGCCAATTTAAAAATATATAGACAGGAAATAGACAATGTTATACCAAATATAAACTGTTTTGTTAAGTATTAAGCTGTTAACAAGAAAGTCAAGTTAGTACTAATAAAAACCATATTAGATTCAATAATAATGCCGTGACCATATCGTTTACGGATAATGTTATAGTTTTTTCTTGTGCTGTGCGGAGGTCGTAAAAAAGCATTCCGTGCTTGAGTTATTTCTGTGTATTGGAATGTATATTGGAAAGATACAGTTTACATCTTTTCAACATTGTTGATTCTTTTATTTTAAGCCTGTGTTAAAAAGTCTAACCGCAAAATTGCTGCAATACGGTAGGTGACGCTCTCTGCGGGCCTGCAAGAAATTCTATGATGGTTGGTCCAGAAGGGCGCATTGCATCGTATGCAGTGAAATTTATGCATTTTCAATCTTTGTTTTTCTATTTTTTCTACAAACTGTTTGTTAAAAGGAAGAATTCCAAGGCATTATTTTTAAGAACTCGTTTCGCCCGACGGAAATCTAGTGAACTAAAGGCAACAGCTTTATGAAAAATTACGCATTGCACAATCTAGAAAAGACGAGTCTTTCTGGCATATATTCCATATTCTTTCTTTTAAATATCATTAAGAAGTTTTTCTCTTGTGCGTTGTGGAGGTCGTAAAAAGCTTCCTGTGCTTGAGTTATATGTTCTTATTTATTTCTCTGGAATGTATGCTGGAAAAATACAGTTTACATCTTTCCAACAATGTTTGTTAAAAAAGAAATGCAAGGCATTATTTTTAGAACTCGTTTCGTCCATGGAAATCTAGTAAACTAAACGCAACAGCTTAACGAGAATTTGTGCAGTGCACATTTCAGAAAAGATGTGGATTGGGTGTATATTCAATATGCTTTCTTTTAAAGTTTATTAAAATGAATTTTAAGACTAAATTGATTGTTTTTTTTTTTTAATTTACGAGCTTTTTACCACCTTTTTGTAAAAAGTAGGTTGTGATATCCCGTTTTTCCATATTTTTGCAAGTACATCCTTTTTTGATACAAATCTTTATATTTATGAAATAATTTAGTAAAAGTTTTTATTAATTTGTGAAAACAAAATAATTGGCTTAATAATCTGTCAGTTATACAAAGATTGCTTTCATTAAAATCTGAAACGTCGCTACAAAAACGGGCATAACGAACAAACTGAGAAATAAACACCGTATGGAGGAGTCAAAGGAACTCCCCGTCCAGGAAGGGCATACCCGTAGCCAGGGGGGTCGTGGGGTTCGGACGAACGCCACTTGAAAACCAATAAGCACTATTAAACTGGTAATTTTGATTGAAGTTTGACTATTTAAGTAAAAAACAGGACTGAAATGCAAAAACAGTGCCAGTAAATGGCAAGAATGCAGGATTTTGTTTTTATTCAAATTTTATTCCGTTGGATAAATCTCGGTAGATTAGTTTAGGACTGAAAATAGCATTTCAACTTCAATTCTGGAATGGTACTAATTGTTGATTCTCTTCTTGCAAACTGGCTGTAATTATAGTTGATCTTATTTTTACTGTACATATCTTTTTTCACGTTATTTCAGTTGTAACTATATAGTCGCTGAATGTATTATTGTGATATACATTGTAGTGCTATGCTTCATACAAGTTTTTAGCTTTGTAAATCGTGTATACATAACAGTCAAAACTTAATGCGAATCATTAAAATTTTTTATTCAAATTTACACTAAAAGTTTTTTTTAACTTAGATGGCTTTTAAGGAGTGAAAGTATGGATTCGACGGTTGGGGTCTCAGAAAAGGGGCTTAGCCAGCCATTGTCACACGGACCCCTTTTCTGTACCCCATACAGTTTTTTTCATACTTATTTTGCCAAGTTTGTATATAATGGATGTTGCTTTATACATATGTTTTTATTTTTGAGAAAAAGCTCTGAAGCTCTGAATAGCTTGTGTTTAGAATATATGTACATGCCGAATCAAAATTAAGTTTTACTTACTTACTGGTATATTTATATGTCTCTTTTTAAAAGCATTTAATTGAGACTGGGATTAAAAAGGTACTGGGATTAAAAAACCTTTTTAATCCCAGATTGAGACTACAAGATCTGTAGACCGAGAATAAATATTTATTTTATCTAATGCCTTATTAGATCTTATTAATATTGATAAAGTTCGCATATATATGACTACAGAAACAATAGCTGGAGCTGAAATAATTACATATTCAAATTTGTCACATTTTGTAGATGGATGTGTCATCCTCCCCCGCAAGAAGCAGGTTTATTGATTTTCAATCGATAAAATGATAATATTCTAAAAGCTTGTGGTTTTGATAATATTTCCCATTTAAAGTCAGTAAATAATCGTGTTTATTGGGAAGTGTGGAATCGTGTATATTTCGTCTGGAATCCATGTGTTTTATTACGTAATTAACTATCATTACAGGTATAATTTGCCCAAAACGAGGCATGCTGCAATACACAACATGGAGTAAATTGAAAATAACAGGTATCCAGTAAAAAATTTTTGAGAGGATTAATATTAACAAACAATAATGTATACAGTTGGGTCTCGAAACTTGAGCATATTTTGTTGAAACATCATGGCTTCAAGTTCTGTCAGTCAAGAGAGTTTGGACACTGTTGATTATGAACTAAATGCAAGAAAAAGTAAGATCCGGTCTCTACGAGCGAAAGGTGCCCTTCGCACTAGCGAAAGAGAAACTGAACCACTTGACAGAGACCAAAATGGTGACGACAGTTTCAATGGGGAACACGACTCCCCATCTCGTACCAGTAGTGGGACAGGAAGGGCAAAGGACAAGAGGACCAGACCCAGTCATATGCACAAAGGGAAAATGGGACTAAAAGACAAGAGGAAGCTAAGAGAGAAAAGAAGGAGTACAGGGGTTGTTCATCTTCAGTCGACAGAAGTAAGATTATACAAATATCTGTTATGATGTGTGAACAGGGGAAAAAGGGGGAAATAAAAGTCATGGGTATTAATTGGACTCAGGAGGGTACCCCCTACAGGTCACAAGGTCATGTTTAAGAGGGACCTTTGGACACCTTTAGGCAAATGAGACAGGTCACCAAAGGTTGGAATTTATTTATCAAATAATTTGAATGTCGCAGGTCACATTGAACCATCATGACCGTAGGGTAGGTTGCAAAATCTCCCAAACCCCATAAGGTCAAAGGTTGGATTTCACACTCCTGAATTAATTAAGATCCAGGAATCAGGAGAGGGGAAGTATAGGAGGAAGAAACCAGTATTTAATAATAATGTTTTTAATGATACTGATAGACAGACAGAGAATAGTCCTCAAAAACCTTAATTTCCTCAAATGCTATGAGATGGGACTGCATGAACATGATGAAGGGTCAAGTAAGTTATTGCATACAGTTTGGATCCGTCTAATTCCATCCAGTTTGAATTTCTAGAAACCTGATAAATAGATTGAAACCTATGATGGTGTGGATATATTGTTCCTTATATAAGGTGTAAGTGTTATTATTTTTGTGCCAAGGCCATCCTTAAAAAATTGTTTGTTTGATGTTGGCCTGTCCAGGGTTGGAGGGTTGGACAGGTAGGTGGGGAATTTTTTTTTTTTTTTTTGGAGGGGGGCAAATATCATATATACAGACAGGAATAGTGATATCGTAAGACGTTTAAAATGTAGTACCAGGATTAAACAATCATATGCAATGTTAATAAATAGCAGTCAAACATGTGCATGTACATGTATGTGGCCTTTGGGTTTTACTTTATTAATGGGTTGTTTACTCGTCAAGTTCTCGGAGTATAACATTCAGCACGTCATCTCTAGTGTCGTCAGGTGAAAAACTATATATTCTGTGAGATATTATGGTGTCACTGTCTGTGGTGTCTGTCGATCCTTTTTTGACAAGAAACCGATGTTGCAATAGAAGAAAACGTCCTCTGACTTTCATTTTGCAAATTTTTCTATGACTGAGAGAGAGAAGTGGGGTGATATTAGGGAGAAGTGTTGGGAGTTAAGGGAGAAGTCTGAAAAAAATTTCCACACTACGTGTAGGTTTTTGATAAAAGTTTACTGTCACAATGCAAAGCATAATAACATGTTTAAAAATACATTGATGACTAGTGTTGGTTTATAAAAAAATTCTTTATTTGAACCTTTACATTCCTGCATGAAGAGCATAAATTATTTGATGAATAATATTAATCTTTTTTAAGGTTATTTTCTTTTGTTGGAAACAAGCTAGAGTAAAAGTTACATTTATCTATCTTTTAATCATTTAGAACAAAATTTTAAAAAAAATCACTATATTTAATTTTAATTTCATTGATTAGAGCTGGTAAACCTTATTTTTATTTGAAATTTAGATAATTCTCAAT
>JARWCS010335628.1:0-11863 GCA_034783895.1 Geukensia demissa | reverse complement strand
ACTCCCTTTTTCCAGTGGCAGTCAAAAACCGTTGCCCTGTTGTGTCCCATCCCACCCCTTTTTCGATATTGATAATTATTGAACTTGTTCTCGTCCAGAATATGCATGAAATATTTGCCACTGAACGTTAAGCAACCAACAATCAATTAATCATGAAGCAACAGTCCAAAGATTGATTGATGGATTGTTGGTTGCTTAACGTCCAGTGGCAAATATTTCATGCATAACACTTGAGATCGATACTAATAACCAATAACAAATATAATTAAAACTAGTATCGACCTCAAAAGTGTACTCGCAGTTGCTGTTTGCTAGATAAAAACCCTAAAGCAACCGATCAGGAAACCAAGTTTCACTTCACTACGGTGTCAATTTAACACGTCCAATTAGATTTAGTGTTTAAATATCATTAGAAATCAAAGAAAACATGGGTTGTGCAAATGCCAATATGACATATATATGTGGTCATGGTTTGAATTATTAGATTTAAAAGCATAACTATACTGATGAACCTTATTGTGTTAAACATAATATGCTATTCCATTTGATATAGACCAAACACCTATGTAAAAGCGAACATTTATCAGCCTTTGTGACATTTCATTTTGAAGTCTAAAGAGTAATGTTTCTTTATGCCAGCTTGTTAATCCATCACCAGAGAAAAGGGTTAAAGGGATGGAAATTCAGCTATTAACAAAATATCTGCTTGGATTCTGCCCAACAGAAAAGCACAGAACAGATCACATAAGCCTTAGAATGTTTAAGCAATAAAAGATGACCACCATACTTACATTTTTACATGGGCTTGATAATAACAGTGTGTTTTCATGCAAATGCTAAAATAGTGGTCAGATTAAATAACACAGAACACTCCCCTCTCTGGACTCGTGAATGGAACAGTTGCATGAAAATGACAATGAACAATCTAAAAGTACAATAAACTAGACAAGATTGACAGGAAAATAGAGTCACTTATAAATACTCTACAGGATAAAAAAAAGCAGCAGATTCCGTTATCTTGGCAAAAATGGAAAAGGATCATCTGCTTTGGATGGTTGATTGATTGTTGGTTGCTTAACGTCCAGTCACTGGTGGAAAGCGGATGGTCGTAACGTAAAGTTACGGTTAGCCGGAAATGGGAGACAACTCGGGAGGTAAGTCGTTCTTTTCCACTTTTCTGCATTATAAGGTTCATTTTAGACAAACCGCCTATATCCGACATCACTACCCATCAAAACGTTGATCCTAAGGTAAGGAGTGATACATTTAATTATCTACATTTTCGTAAAACAGTCATTCAAAAATTAGAACATGATGGTCGTAACTGAAGACTGAAAAATGTGGAAGATGGTCGTAACGTTAAAGTGTGATGGTCGTAACTCTGTATTTAGTAGCTTTCCGTAAGTGAACTGAATAGATTTGTATGGGTTTATTTTGAATGTTTTTGTAATATACTTGTGTTATACTTATATATATACAACGGATAGTTGTGTCATTTTGTTTTTAAGAGCATATAAAACCTTAGGAAGGCCATTTAACCTACAACCAGGAAAAAAAAGGGGAAGGGGTATTTTTATTTTTTCTATAAAGAAAGTATCTTGTCCAAGATTTATTTTAAAATGTATTGTGCACAAGCAGGTAACACAAAAATTATTCTGAAGTAAGTTCTTATTCATAAACAATAATGTTAATGTTTCAAAAAAAAATTGACTCGTCGTTTGAAAAGTAACGCCCCCTCTTGTTTTCTTTTGAAATTAAATGGTCCGTCCCTAAATGAGGGTATAATACAGAGTAATAAGTTTAACGGGAAGTCTTTTCGCCATCACTAACCTACTATTTTTATACACAATCAAAGACAAAATGGAAGTTGCTGATGAAGACACCATACAAACAGAGCAACCTCAGAATGGCACTTTTGTTATTGTAAGTATTGAATAGTAGCTAAATACTGCAATCTATATTTAGTTTTTTTTTCAAAAATCTTTAAGTATATAATAATTTGTAGTTAAATCAGTAGACTTTTTTAATAGAATTTATATTACGGTAAACATTTGCAGTTTTACTTTTGAATTATAGGCCTATATGGAAATATAAGTGGACACATGAACACACTTAAAGTTAAAAAAGTAATTCGACAGAGGACCTCTCTGTATTTTCACAATTTCAGTGCATCTTTATATTACATGTAATATGCCATTGGTTATTTAAAGGATGTGTCATTGAACAATATAAGTGGTAAGAATTGTATTTGTTTATTTCAGAGTTCTGATATGATATTATAGTTCATTGGGGGAAGGGGGAGTACAGACATTGAAAACTTTAAGACTATTTTTGAGTAAGAAAACAGATATTCTACAAGTTGGACCGATTTTCTGTTAAATTATATACAATATAGCAGAAAATCCAGAAAAAGAGGGAATGGGGTTTTCTTTTTGTTTTGTTTTGTTTTTGTTGTTGTTTTAGGCTATATCAAATTCATTGGTAGATTCTCATCCCGTCCGCCCCTACTTTTTAAGACGTAAAATATTTTTTTATTGAGGACTTTTAGATAAATTGTTAAAAATTGTATGGGATTTTCAATAAAAAGCAATTAAAAAATAATAAATAAAATCCTTCCACCCGCCCCATTATTTTAATCATAGGTGGATGAGAATCTACAAATTAACTTGATGTTGCCTTATTGTTATTATTATTTCTTTTATGTAATATTTACCAAATATAACTATTTGTTAAAGCAGCAATACAAAAACTACAATTTTTATATTAACAATTACCAGTTTAAAATTTTAATCAATGTATCTTTTCATGAAAAAATATCAATTTTCAATCTTTTTTATATGAAGATGTCTTGAATTAATTGAAACACATTTTTTCCGTAATTTATTTAAATAATCCTGGGATCCGAATTTTGAAATATTGAACTTATTGTTTGACATGTTTATATTACTGATAAACAAAAACACTATAACATTGGTTTTTTTAATTTTGTGATATGCTGGTAATGTGCGATATGACTTTTCTATCTACTGTATTTCGTTAAAGGTTTCTGATCATATTATCATATATATTAGCAAATATTGCATTTTCGTTAGTTTTGTTTACGTAATAACTTAAAAACCACTTCGAAACTAGAGATAGAGTATCCTGGTCGGCTTTTAATTACAAATATTGCCAAATATTCAGGGTCTTTAATCCATTAAATGTATTATGAACCTTTGTATAGTACTACTCATTATCAAATCTATTTTATAGTTACAATTGATGAAATTGGAGCCCTGGACGGTTCCATTGTTACCTTTGGACCAACAGATGTGGCAGGTCAGAGTACGCCATACAAGGATAACTTGAAAGGTAGCAGTATTCAAAATTTTTTGTATCCATGAAAACATAATACTTCTTCAAGTTAATTTAAAATTTTTTAAGAGGTATGAAGAACGTTTGACTTTGACTCTTGAAGGTTTCATCCATTTTTTATACATCCCCGTTAAAAAAGATCATGAAAAAAAGAAACTAATGAACATACCAATGAACACACCCTTGTTGAAGGCCTTGTGAAGACAGACCTCTAGTTACTTAACTGAGTTCCGTCTAACGGATGGAGTATGGTCTCCGTTGCATTTATGCCATATCTTCTCTTTTTATAATAACAGTTATTTTACTGTTGAATATATATTTCAAGTTCACATTGAATAGGTATTGCATTATCTATCTTTAATCTGTGATTTTCATTATATCAACACTTGACGTTGATTCAGTATACATCTGGTCTTACAATATTTCAGATCTTAACCAATGTGAAACCTGTGGTACAGTGTACAAGTCGAGATCAGGCCTCCAATCTCACAAGGCAATGAAACACGCTCAGCCAAAATACGAGTGTAAAATTTGCACAAAGAAATTTCAATCCAAAACTCTGTATAAGGCACATATAATGCTGCATGTAGAGGTAAGTGTCAGTTTCAACCCAACCATTTTAAATGATGTTCAAATGTAATGTTTATAGACAATACATGTGCATTGCCAGAAAAAAATCAAATTTATTTTGCGAGATTTGGAAACAGGTTTCCGCATTCATCAGTTCACTCGCTCATAATGCGTTAGGATATCAGAAGCATATATTATGAAATTTTAAAAACATAACTTTGCTTTATTTGTATACATGTACCGGCATTCACACAGCAAACCTGTAATTGCAGGATAAACATTAATATCATGCCTCATAAGAGGGAATTGTTTGTCCCAAATAATGGCTATAACAGGAGTGAGACAAACTTCAATATACTGATTTGACATTTTAGCTATTTTTTTTGCCAATGCAATACAGGTCTTATTTGAAATGAATGTACTTGAAAACAAACACAAATGACAAATTCAGTTATAAAATCACTGACCATGTAAGTTTGTAAATGATATCATTAATAAGTTAATTCATTTAAATAACAAATTTAATAATTTTTGCAATTTTGTATGCAACAACTTATCATATATTTCTAGGAAAAACAGTATAAATGTGACGTATGTAGCAAGGAATATGTACATAAAAAGGACCTCAGTGCACATATCAAGGCAAAACATGGAAATCATGATGGATTTAAATGCAAAGAGTGTGGCAACATTTACCAGTATGAACAGGGATTACAGAAGCATGTCAATGCTATGCATAAAGGCATTAGTTTTGCCTGTACAATCTGCAATTCCAGATTTGTTTATAGGACAAACTTAAGGAGGCATATGAAAAATAAACATTAAAATCATTAATGTACTTAAAAATGCAAATTGATTGGGATTGTGTATATTTGTTGTTCAATTACTTGTTTGAAGTTTAAACATGTTCATAAAGAATAAAGTACATGTATTTATTTTGTCTATAATTCCATCAAATCGTCATCAAGCAGTCCAAATCTCCTGTGGGGCAACACTTTTTCTTCATTGGTTTTGTGAAACGAGCGTGCTCCCTCAGCACCTTTGCCTGGCAACCCATATGGTGTTATTATACCGCTTTTTCGTTTTGGATTTCTGGTCTGCCTTTCTTCCAAATCGAACACGTGCCTTCTGAAATTATATTTGAAAATATATTAGAAGGATTTTATATATCATTAATTAACAAAAGCTGTTAACAACATTACACATATTACTCATAAAAATTGGTTGGTTTGACGTTTTTGGTACAAATTGAAAATAAAACATATGGGAATAACAATTTTTCTCTATATTTATATGAATTAAAGCATAATTTCTGAGTATGCTCATTCACGACAACAACTTATGATAGATTTCAGTTCCAAGTATTTGATTATTAATACATTATGTTAAGAGAAAATAAATAGGATGTGCAGTATATATATATATCTGTTGTACTTTATATTATATCTCCTGCTGATAGGCTTAATGCTTCAGCATCCGGAATTACATGCTGAGTTGTCTTTCAGTAACTGCGAGCATGTGATTTTGATAGCATTATCAGTGTTGTTCCGGTAGTCTCTAGGTAAATTGAATGCATTCTTGTATAATTTTGATAGTATGTCTTTCACTTCTTTCATTTTCTTTTCATTTTTCCATTTACAATTATATATATTTGAAGGTTTGGATAAAACAAAACATTGTAACCACATCGCAAGTATCATGTGCCTGTCAGTAGTCACTAGTTATGGTCATTGGTTACTGTGTGTCCTTTTTAATATACAATAAATAGAGTTCAAATATTATAAAATTTCGGTAGAGGCAGTATAATTTGACTTGCATATGTATATTTTTTCCATTGCAATTTAGAGATAGACACAAAGAATGGAGTTCCATCCTTGTTTTGTTGACCTCCATATTAATAATTTACGTCTATTTCCTACAAAGATGGAGTGTACTACCCTAAGCACCAAATCCTTATATGTTTTTGGGGGAAATACCTTGCTATTATCATTCTACTTGAAAATGGATCATTGGCTTGCAAGTCAGTACTGTCTACTTCCATCGGAACATTTTTCTGTAGTGGTCTTTCTGGATACACCCTTGTACGTCTAGATGTTCTCATGACAAAATGCCTGAAAAATAGAATATAAAATATTACATCATGTTCACACATTTTTCCTCTAACATTTAGTTTTTACATAGAGCTCAGCAACCACTTATTGGAATGTTTTGAAATTTATTTGGTATGCAGCTTTCATGAGTTATGCTTCACTTTCAGCAATGTCTTCCTGTTTACCGGACTTAAATGTTTGAGGGTTATTCTGATATGAAATATTTATGAAACAAAAATTGACATAGTTATAGCAAAATTATAACAGTTGATGTTTTATCCCTAGCTTAAAAAAACTAACTACGAAGGTACAAACCTGTCATCATTTAACCTTTGCACATTTAGATATTGAGCCGCGCCTAATGCTGTTGGAATATCGTCAGGTCGAAGCACACCTGTGCTTTTTGGATCATAGTCCTAAATAAAACAAATGACACAAATTTACTACTGAGTATTAAATAAAATTAAAATTATATGGGTAGAAGTTTAAATTCTTTCTCTTATAAATAAGTAAGAAGTAAAAAACCAATGTAATATATAGTGTATATAATGCAATCGAAAATGTCGTGCATACTGTATCTATGGTGTTTAATATACATACACGTAAATAACCGATATGGAAATGAGTAATATCAAAATAAAATTAAACATAATAATATGCATTCTATTTACATTTGTTCCTATTCCGATTATGCACAAATAATTAAAAAACAATTCCATAAACATTTGTTCAATAATTGCTACTGATGTTATAATAGTTTCTCTTCTTCATAAAAAGGTGATTCGAGCTGAGAACAGGAGACTCTTTAAATGTTTACTTGAATTGCAACTTTTATCTAAAAAAATGTTTTAATTTGTCACAAACTATGTCGATATACTGACAATAAAATATTTTACATTAAATAAAATGGTTTTTTGTACATAAAATTTTACCTAGACGTAAAATAGCATTTTAAAAGTTTTATTCATATCTAAATTAACGAAAAATACTAAAGGAGAGATTAATCTTATCAATGAAAAGTTGTATTTGCAAAAACTGAGTACCTGAAAGGCAGAGAAAAATGTTTCAGAGTCCAAACTGGTTATAGCCCGTTGATTATAACTTTCATCACCATCTAGCAAAGCATAAAGTTGCAGTCTTCTATCCACGTTAGTAAGAAACCCCTCGAACTGAGCAATTGGCATCCCGTTAACATGTGAACCTGGTGGTGGAAAATGTCCGACTTTCAGAAATTTTAACAGAAAATTTCTCATGTCTAACAGCCATGCAATTCTCTGATGCAGTGGTATACCGCCATTATCGATTCCACTGTACCAATTTCTGACCAGTTCGCACCATTTTGCTTCATTATAGCAACCATATTTTTCCATTTCAAGCTGAACTTTGTGGCTGAATGTAGTTTGTGCAAACGCATTACTCTGGCGGTCTCTAAGTTCTTTTGCTATTTCAATTGAAAGTCCAGTCTTGTTCTGTGCTGATCTCTCGGCAACTTTCCACCAGGCATCAGCCTTTATTCCCATATTAACCATGCCTGACGAACAACACTTTGACCGATTGTTGACTAGAAGATGGTGTGGGTCAATTACTGGTTGTATAATTTGAGAGCTAATTTTCGTTGGTTGTGCATACCATTGCGGAATGTGAAAGTCATGATCGGTGTCAGTACGTACAACCCAGGACCCACTGAAAAGGTTACTGGTATCCCATTCACTAAAAGCGTCTGGAAAGTACATCTGTGCGTAAGCAACATTCACTGCATCAGAGGTCCATGCTTTTATGTGATTTTCTGTCAGCACCTTTAATGATTTTGGGCTTTTGGTACGTTCAGGTAAAACAGATTTATCTCCATACAGTTGCGATACTAAGTTAACAAGTTGTGGTTTTAAGTTAGCTTTTATCGATACTTGTTTCGGATTAGAAAGATTTAGGATGGTTTTCAGCTGTTGAACAGAGAAATTCTTGTTGATGCTGTCCGCATTTGCCAGAAGTAATCTTAATGATTCAACTGTCATTGATTCCCATTTTGACCAGGCCTTTTCACAATCTAATGCAATCAAAGCAATCAAAACTGATTCAAAATCTTCTTCGTTTGGTACAAATAAATCGCCTATTGTGTTGTCAGTTGAGTCAGCTTGATCAGATGCAGGCAAACTTCTCGATGTTTCAGTAATTGGTTTACAGGCGAGGCGTAAAAGGTTTACAGCTTCTTCGTCCATTTTGTTGATCAAATCAATCGGCAAATATTGCAATATATCCAACTCTTGAGTGTTCTGTTTTGTTGTGGATGTATCTATATCACCAGTTGCTTTCTTGGTTTTCTGTAAAACTTTTGTAATATTAATCGGTGACCCAACATGTTTAATCTTGTCTTTCAATGTTATAATAGTTCCATTTATCTCAAAATGACTCGACAGGTGATCACTGCTTGTTATTTGTGGTAGATGGTAATTATTCAAAAGCTTTACAAGTTTCTCTTGTTTTGTCATTTTGGCAACATCGTTCCAATACTCCTTCATAAATTTACATACTGTAAGCGGTTTTCCTAAATCATTAACTACTGAAATTTCCAAGAACTGACCATCAAAAGCTATCACCCGGACACTCATATTATGACTACAACAAGCTTCAACAGCTTTTGTCAACATTTTCCTAACTGATGTCATATACAAACTGAAACCCCCAAGCCCGTATTGTATTGGTACTGCATAGCCGCCAGAAAGCCTGTGGAGATCAGATGCTACAGTTACGAGCACTTCTTTTGCTGGCTTCCGCAAAATATTGTAGGCATCATTCAGGGCAGTCGTACACTTTTGTAGCGAAGATGCAATTTCGTCTAGAGATGGTACCACTGGATTTATTTTGGTGAAACTTCTGTGATATCCAAAAACTCCAGCCTTCGTATCCGCTGGTTCACAAGCACAAGGATTTGCTTTAAGTGAAGGGAATTCCGCAACAAAAGTACAACTTGTTGAATATTCGTGTAGTCTTTCCAATAACTTCTTGTATATTACATTCCGTTTAGTGGGTCGAACTGCATCAATACTTCCATACAATTCTGAACATAACTGCCAAATGTCAGCCCATAAAGTTTGATTCATGGATCCGGTAATAAAAGCAGAACTTTCCGGTGTGAAACTCATATAACCTATATTGTTGCACTGTTTTGCTGCCATTTGACTCAATACTTGTGTGGTATAGCGGACAGGAAGTTTATAATGAACATCTGTAGCTCTTTTCTTTCCGGTCATAGGACATTTAAATTCAAATGCCATTTCATATTCATTTGTTGCAGTAATACCAGAGCCATCACCGCTAATAACGGCATACGAATCTCCAAGAGGGATCTTTTCACAACCATCTTCTACAAATATCAAACTGGGGTAGTAAACTGGTAAAATTTTTCCTACGAGAGTGCCGATGGCATTTATTTCCTGCTCTGTTCCATAATTGAACAGTCTTTGCAGTTCATCAGATATTGTCTCTTCAAGTCCTCTATATGTCTTATCGTAATGTTTCTGTTGCTCTTTAAGTGTATCTAAGCCTATGGCTTTGAAAATGGTACTACCCGTAATTCTACTTTCTTTTCGGAGATGTAGCCACTCATCTGATCGTTGTTTCATAATTCGGGCATCATTTTGAGAATTGTTCAACTCAATACCAGTTAGCGTTCGGAGGCATCGATAATTACTCTGCGACCCAAGAGATACAGAGGTATTTGTGCCATAAACGTAGCTATTTTCAGTGCCATTAATGCAGGCAACCGCGAAACCAAGTTTATCTATAGACTCTAGTAGATCTTTGATGGTGCTTTGAGAATGTATTATTTTTGTCTGCCAAAAACTAATCGCATTCGCCAACTTACTGGTTTTCCAATCACCTTCAACTACTTTTATTAAGTTCTCCAAATGTAATTTTCGCTTAACAATAAGTTCTCTTAGTTCTTTTATCCGATTGCTCATGTTATGAATTGTCACTAAGAATGCTTGTTTTGCATCTGATAAGTTGGCATCTGACAAGTCGGTCATTTCATTGTTCCCATCTACGACGTGCGTTTCCAAAACATCTTTCATTGTTGACACTGCCTTGATTTCATTCGATAATTGCAATTTTCTTTCGGCTAATGTCGGCGAGGGCTCATCTCCGGCAAGATCTTCATCTCCCATTTCTCCAAAACCAACTGCAAGTTTTTTTCCATCTATTGAAAGTTTTATATTTTCTCCTTGGTGTCTAGCCGCGAATGCGTCGAGGGATATATTAAGTATTCCTGGATTTCCTGCATCAGTTGTAAATCTGGCTACTTCTTTGGTAATAATGGGATTTGATGGCACGGCAAAGTTGATGTGACAGTCCTGTGGGGCAATGGTACTTTTCTCGTCCCCTAAACCTTCTCCTTTGTATCCACGGAAAAAATTTATCCCTTTTCCCTTGAAAAGCTTATACACTGTGCACCAGAATGTTAATGATTGGTGGCTATATCTCATATGGGATATCGTTTTTGTGGAATAAAACTTTCCAATATCTAAAAGTAGATGGAATGCGATGTTTCTTGTAAGTATCCCACTTTCTATAGCTTTTAGGACAGATTTAAAATCATCAAGGCGGTCCATATCCCTCAACTTCTCAATAATGCCTGGCATTAACTCGTACACATCGTTTTCATCCGTTTGACTGGATTTGTTGTCATTAGTAGGTGCTGTATTTGTATTTCTAGATTTTTTAAATGCAATACGTTTCTCATGGATATTAATCTGGCATGTATGTCCAGTCTCCTTATGTTGTGCAATATCCTGCAGAGTAATATTAAATTGCAGTGATTGGTATGATTTTTGCCCAGTTGTGTCGTCTAAAATTTTTCGTCGTATCTTAAAGTGCTCAGTTTTATCATGCTTCTGTAAACTGTGGTCCAAAATATCAGATGGGTTATCAGACAGATATGCACAGGCCAATTCGGAGCACATAAATCCACCTGAAAAGAAAAAATATAGCTGATGTAAATATCTTGTTTTTCTAAATTTCATGGACATTTCAAATAACACGAGCTGAAGTTGAAGTTGAAGGAAAGTTAATTACAATTCTGCATTCTTGAAGAACGCGGACGTATTTGAAGACATCTTTAGCTGGTTGCCGAAGTCATGTACTCTGCTCTCTCATAATGAGTAACATTATTATACCTTGGTATATGTTTCTCATATTAAATTGCATACAGGTAAAAACTGCCAATTTCTTCATTGATTCAAAACTGATGTTGCAATAAATCTATAATTTCTAGCTAAAACGTTCGTTATAACAGCTGCTTTTGATTTCGATTATTTGTGGGATTTTCCTTTGTCACTCCGTTGTTTTTCGTCGATATTTATGAACGAAAGCACTTTCAAAATACTCATAGATAAGATTTTCAAAGATCGACAGTTACGACCATCTTATGTCAGTTACGACCATCTTTTGTCAGTTACGACCATCATAAAAAATACAACGAATAACGTTACGACCATCCAACATTTAAGTTACGATCATCATCGTCAAATTTTTTAATGCCGATTTCTTAAAAAGGTAGATGATTTTATGAATCACTCTTCATCTCAGTATCAACGCTTTGATGGGTAGTGATGTTGGATATAGGCGGTTTGTCTGAAATGAACCTTATATTGCAGAAAATTGGAAAAAAACGACTTACCTCCCGAGTGGTCTCCCATTTCCGGCTAACCGTAACTTTACGTTACGACCATCCGCTTTCCACCAGTGAAGCGGGAATCAGCCGAGATTAAGTGGAGAGATACTTTATTTCAACCTAGAGAACCACCGGCAGAACAATAGACTTTCCGTTATCTTGTGCTAGAGACAATCGTGTG
>JARWCS010335596.1:0-19934 GCA_034783895.1 Geukensia demissa | reverse complement strand
GACTGTTATGTTTGCATAACAAGTTTTCACGCAAAGTCAACTTCGATTCAAATAGCGGAATACGACAAGCTGGGGACGACGAGGCGAACTTTGCAGGTGGTGGCTGCACCTCCGGTTATATAATGTAAAATCCCTGTAGAGAATTAAAATGGGCTTAGCTTAAAATACATCATGACTGCTAAAAAGTATTATTGCAAGTATTTTGCACATTTTTAATCAACACAATAACCATGTTGTAAGAATATGGTAGACAGTATTTCTTTCACTACCTTTTTACCATTTCCAACAAACTCTGACATAGAGTTTAATAGAAATGTTTAACATGACCATTTACAGTAATAGAATAGTGAAATTTGATAAAGGTATTAAACTGGGTGGTTTTATTTCAATATGTAAAATTTTGACCATCTTCGATTCACCATTTTTAGCTCACCTGTCACAAAGGGCCATGTGAGCTTTTGTTATCACTTTGCGTCTGTTAACATTTTCATCTTCTTCTCTGAAACCACTGAACAAATTTCAACCAAACTTGGCAGAAATGTTAAACAGGTGATCCTTTGCCAGATTTATGAAAATGGTGCAGATCTGATATTCATCATTGCTGCCAGGGGTAATTATGCATTCTGATTGGTCCAAGTTTCAAACATCTTCTTGTCAGAAACTACAAAGTGGATTGGATGGTTACTTTGCAGAAATGATTGTAAGATGGTCCTGTACTTAACTTGTGAATCGTTTGCAGATTGGAAATTCAAAATAGCTCACAAAAGCAACAGTCCGCAGGATGACATGCCACTTTACACAGACACATTATTTTGACTGGGCAGACCAGTCTTTGCTCTTACTCCTAAATTCTGCATGCTTAGCTGAGAAGCAGCTAATACCAATTTTATTTGCTTTTGTTTGAAATGGCTGGAGATCTAACCAAGGAAGCAGTCATGATGTAAAAATCATAGACTACTACTTGAAATCTATTAACCTGTCATTAAATTGCACCAACCAATAATATTGTTGTGTTTTACCTGTACAGCAGCAAAAAACCAAAATCAAATTCCCTAACATCTTTAACACATGGAGACATACAGGTCTTCTAACCTGAAATTTTTGTATGATGCCACTTGGTTTTTTTTATATGCCTACAAAAAATTGAGGTCATATTATGGAATGATGCTGTCTTTGGCATCAGTGTTGGTGTTTGTCTGTAGACAGGTTGGTTTCCACATGATACTTTTGTTCTAATTAACCAATCCTTTAATATTTTTCAAATTGTAAGGATGCTAATGTAATGAATAACAAGATATGAAAAATCAGTTTTATTTCACAATTTACAATCCAATCAATGTGTGCTGAAAATCATGATTATGATGAGGCATATATACAAATATATAATGAAAAATCACTTCTTTCAAAATCATACAATGGGCAATGATTGTCACAAATTCTCATGCAATGGATCTTCAGTGTCAGTGGAGTTTTGGCTAATATGCAAGATTCAGGTTAGATTTTTCGTAACTTCAAAGTCATAAGTCCTATGATTTAACTCAGTTTGTCAGAGACCAGATAGAGGAGTAAACTGTATCCCTGTTGCAATGTAAAAAAATATACAAGTTTTCCTTTTTTTCACATAAAAGTTTGCTGTGTTATTGGAAAAAACTAGCTCAATTTCGTTTTCATGTACTTTCATCATCCAGGCTTTAATATTTAAATGGAATGTAAGATGTAACTCTTTCTCATCATATAGAACACATGAAATCTGCTCTTGTGGCTTGACTAATATTGGAATTGGTGAACAACATAATAAGGCAGTATGAATCTTGCATATTGTTACAAAATTTAAACTTGTTGTTTATGGCTGAAAGCTGTTTGGACAGATTAGTTGCTTCATAAAATCCTCTGATTCACAAACAAAACAGATTCTAAATGGATTGATATCAAGACAGTCCTATACGTAACCAGTCCGATATAATTAACATTTATTATAATTCCAATAAATCTTGTATACAAATTCACAACTTTGCATCAAATAACATAAAATTGAGGAGTTATATTTACCATGCATAATTTTGTTAAAGTGTTGTCATCTGCTTGGATTGATGAATGTATTATGTATTTATAATTATGACACTAAACAAGCCCAGGGCAATCAAAATATAATATAACAGACGCTTTTTGGAATCGACAAAATATGGAATTCTTTCAAGTCTGGTTGTAGTGTATATTTTTTGTTTCTGTAGTTTAGAGTTGCCAGAATTGAATAATTTTAGTTCCTCTCCCTTATATTAATCGCCAGAATTGAATAATTTTAGTTCCTCTCCCTTATATTAATCATCTCTCGATATCAATTTGCTGATTTCTCAAGAAATATTCTATTCTTCGATGTTGCAATACAAAGTGTTTGCGGTAAAGTATTTCAATCAAAATTAAGGTGAAGGGCAATTATAGTGTCAAGGACGCTTAATAGAATACAGTATATAAAGTGGCAGTTTCTATTTTCTGGATGAGATTCTGTCATCATATATTCTTTCTATTCTTGAAGTTTGATGATGCGAACATTTTTTTCAGATAATGATGTAAAAAAATCATTCACACAAAATTAAAATAAAACAATCACACAGAAGCCAATCTGTACCACTTTAGAACATCTTCTTTCATTTCACCTTCCTTAATCATTAGATATTCTGGTGGAAAAAAAATACTAGTATGTCACTACTGACAAGACAACTGAAAATGTGAAGACTTTAAAATGCAAAATTTTTGTGAAGATTTCCATGACCAAAGTAATATGCTACATTCAATTATTGCTTATTGGAAGAAATTGGTATGGTTAATTTATTCTGAGATCAATGATTAAATATAGAAAAAACCTAAAAAAAAATACTGTCCTAGTAATACAAAAGTGCTAAAAATGAACAATGGGAAGCACCAAATAACAATATTTATATTTATAGACTGATAACAAAAAAAAGTTAAAAAAACATTGGACCATAACATTGTTATTTTTAGCTCTAAATTAGAAAAATCTATTGACAATATCTATGGTATACTTCAACTAAAGAAGCCAAATAAAAATTCACTATGTACTGCTTATTAATTGTTGGTGACTTTCAGATGTCTTAATGAGATGTCAACTTTACATCAATTTAAATAAATTTGTTGCTTTTCATACTTCATTCAGCATACTTGTTAACCATTCTCAGCATGAAATTCGGCAAAAATAGATGCAAAAAAGAAATTTTGTACCACTAGCAATCAAAATTTACAATAGCAAGTTAAATCCTGTAAACTTGAACATCACATCAAACATTTAATGCATGCTGTCTCTAAATTAAAAAAATTTACAACTGAAAACTCATTAATTTTCATAAGATACCTCTTTTCCTTCATAACAACCTTTTGTTAACTGTTTGAATATTAAGGGTCATGGATAAGTATTGCCCTATGTAGAATGCCTGACATAGATATTTTTAATAGTTTTACTCATATGTTACTAGTGAAAAATAACAAATGGCCTGGCTGTAAACCTTGATTGTTTGTAAAAGTAAATCTTAATTCTAATACAACAATTTTTTGTAACGTTGATTTTAAATCAATGATGCAGAAATTTTTCTAGCATCAAATCCACTCAAATGCAGATGTTTATTTCGTCAATTTTAAAATGTTCTGATTAATTACAAATTCAATTTCATTTATTAGAATGGAATCAACATTATTCTATAACATATATTTATACTGTTAAAGTAGAAGGAAGTCAATAACAGAGCTATTGACTGGGGAAATGGATATTTGACTTTGAAACCTGCAGTTAACATATCGTCAATATCAAAGACTTAAAATGCAGGTCAATATCAAATGTTATTGACTTGGAAAAGTTAATATTGACTTTGAAACCCACAGGTCTAGTTTTGACTGCTATTTACACTGGATTATAGAATAAAACAATTACTGTCTCTTGTTTTGGTAAATGTGCAGTGTTATTGCAATAATCAAATAGTCAATTGATGCGTGCAAATCTTCAAGTACAATACTGTTAACTCCTAATTATTTGTAAACGGAAATCTGTCTCCTTAACATTTACTCAGAATCCCATTTGTGAATACCGGTAGTTTGTGCAAAAAAATTAGGTTAAATTCAATTTGCCATGAATATCTATTCTATTATATTTACAAGAGAGAAAAAAACAAAAACAAAAAAATAAAAAAAACAAATTACATTGCAAAAATATATATTTACACACAGTGGCAATAGTGTCATGAGGAATGAATAAAATTGAACACATATTACTTTTGCCTAAGGACTGTTTATAACAAATTCCTTAGATATAGCACTTTAATCATTGTACACATCAAACAAATAAACAAAAAAAAACAACAAATTCAACATAGCTGCATTGAATATAGACTACTAAATAGGGGTAATAACCATCCCCCAGGTCAAAATATTTCAACAAAAATAAGTACCTGCATAATGCCAAAATTTACCTAAACATCTCATATTAAATAGCAATACTTTCAAAATATAAAACCTGAAAACACGCAGAGAAATTTATGTCTGAGAAAATTACATTCTAAGAATACTTATACATTTACAGTAGTCCATGCATGTATATATCTGATAAAAATAAAATACATGTTACTGAGAGCACTAATCTGTTGTATGACATTAAAAACATTCACCACTTAAAGTCTCTCGGGTTAAAAAATCCAAAGCAGGGATTTTCAGTTACCAGTATAACTCTAACTTTGCTAGATTTTTCTTTGATTATTACAAAATTTTCACTGAACACATATGGAAAAAATTTTCTTTACCTGAACATTAGCCTGTACATTAACAATGAATTCTACATTTGGATGGACTGGGAGTTTAAGTCACAGTTTATATTGTAGATGTCTGTTTTTGTAAATGATGCATAAGTATAACCACTGAGCTGGGACCATGTTGTAAAGTTTATGAGCTACAGTGGTCTTAGCAGGGAATTATAAATTTTTCTGATATCTAGTATAAACCATAGGCTCCCAGGAGCCTGTGATCGCTCACCTGGCTTAGAGTTGCTGGATCAAAGTTAATGTGAACAAAGATTTAACACATTGCTTGATAATTGTCTGCTTGTTTTTCAACATAATAATGATGAAAATAAGAAATTCCCATAGGGTCCAATGTTAAACTAAGTTTCCTCATGGTGGCCATTTTGAATTTCCCATCGGCATCAATTTCACAAATCTGGCAAAGGACCACCTGCTTAACATTTCTGCCAAGTTGTGTTGAAATCTGTTCAGTGGTTTCAGAGAAGATGAAAATGTGAAATTCCCATAGGGTCCAATGGTAAACTAAGTTTCGTCATGGCGGCCATTTTGAATTTCCGATCGGCAAACGATTCACAAGTTAAGTACGGGACCATCTAACAATCATTTCTGCAAAGTAACAATTCAATCCACTTTGTAGTTTCTGACAAGTCGATGACAACGATGGGCGCAAAGTGATGACAAAAGCCCTTTGGGCCAGGTGAGCTAAAAAAGGAAAAGTTCATCACTTTGGTTGAAAAAATCAAAACAATGAAGAATGAACAGGTCATTTTCTTCTGTTGTAGCACCAATAAATAATTATCAGCATACTGACCCCTCAAGGGTGACTGGGGTATAGATATAGGTCTCCCCCTGCAGGCAAAACTCTAAAAGGGCATCCGTTGGTGGGGAGGGATGCATAAATACCACCCTGAGTTTGGCTGGGTGTTTAGAATTAGGGTACTAGGTATCTCTGCCAGGGGTAGAACCCATTCTAAAGTGGCACCGTTGGTTGGTTGGGATGTATAATTTTCTCAGCTGTCTCATACAATCAGCATGTTAAAGATCCCTTTGCAACAGCTTGTAATGAGTGGTAGTTTGTGGCCAGTTAATGTCCTAAATGTCCTGCCCATACGCAAACTGTCCCACTTTAGCCTCCTGTGGCTAGAAAATTTACCTGTCTAAAACCCAGCTTACCACTTTTATGATCTGGTAGGAATTTAAGAGAAGCTCCAATGAAGACAATGAAGTGGAAAATTAATTGACCATTCCAAAGACGAATATCATTAATAAAATCATACCAGCTGTAACAAGTAAAACGTCTCATATTTAAGTTTTAATATCAAACGTTTTAATTCTAGGATACTGATGTGTCCAGCAACCAAAAATTAAGTCATTGCTGGTGACTGAATTACTTCCACAGTTTTTTTCTACTGGGACTCGACTATACATTTCTTACCTATCATCATAGTAATAAAGGCAGTTCAGAAAGAGAAAATATTCTAGTCTGAAGCAAAATTTTGCCATTTGAACGCTGTTAACCAAACATAAAGATTATACTCAGGAAATTTTACAAATTACACTGTAACAGTTGGAAAAATGTAAACTGTATCTTTCCAACATACAGTCCATACCCGAAAATACTAAAGACATTTTTTTCAAAGGATATGGAATAACAGATATAAGTAACATTTCAATATAAGCCAAATTCTTTGGTGGAAATGTGGCTTAACAACCCTTGTTCTTTACAGCCATAAGTCTAAAAAAAATCAAGTTGAAATATTCAAAGATTAATTGTTTTATAACATAAAGTAAGAACTTAGGTGCTTCACAAATGCAGCATCATATGACCACAGCATGTTGACATGTGAAAGATGAACAAATGAACCTTTGGGTAAGTGTGGACATAGTACCAGTAATATGACTGGAAAAGTGATCAATTTGACCTGCATTATCCTCGAAACTGGTGTTACTTTAGTTGCATATTCAATAGAAATGATCATAGGCGCTTGGGACATAACCACACGTAATTTTGAAAACAAAATTAGAAAAAATTGTGTGTGGGGGGATCTGATGCCCAAAGGGCCTGTGGATAATGATAAGGAAGAACCCAACAAAATTAGATACAAAATAAAATTTTCATATTACGTGTATACGAAATTGAATTCCCTTCTCGACTCCTTTTAGTTCAAAAACGTTTAGAATTAGAGAAAATCTGTTACATATGACTGAAAGCACCATCTCCGAAAAAGATTCTCCTAGCTTCCAGTTAAACCTCCAGAAGTTGACTCTGCCATTGGTGATTACACCATTTTGTGAGCTTCCTCTCATGTCAGTCGTACCTGCTTATGACGCAATAATTTCTTGACGTCAAAACTATTTTGACGTTTCAATTAAGGCAATCAATGCTGGTCCGGAACAACAATGGCAGAGATGTTTACTTTCTGTTTCGGAGATTATGAAAGCACTACATAAGATGAATTAAATGAAAAAAAAAACCAGCATCAAAATCGGGTGGCAAATAAAAATTTCTCATCTCCTGCTTAATCATATTTTTTAACCCTTTAACCCCATATACAATAATTGGTATATGCTACAAAAAATGCTTGGAGTAAAGTTTGTTGCATATTTCATTAGATGAAAAATAAAATTTTTACATATACGGAATTGATCCCCCCCCTCATTTTAACTACTTTTTGCTCTAAAACAGTATGAGATAGAGAAAATTCATTCCATACTACTCAAAACTCTCACTGAGAGGAATCAAATGCAAAAAAATAAACCACCAAAATGTGATGAAAAATAAAAATTCTCATCTCCTGCAAAATCACATTTTATTAACCCGTTGACCCCTTGTATACAAAAATCTGTAACTGCTACAAACAAGTGAGACCTAATGATGTCTGGACCTGCATCGCTCGCATTACTTCCGTAAATTTTAGAGGATCAATATTTTCTGCTAATATGCACAACTACATATGATGTTCTTACTGTATACCAAGTTTCGTTACATTTGGTTGGGTAGTTTCAGACGAGTTGAGATGACAATGTTGTTTATGAGTATTTTCTAAGTTCCAAGGGGCATAACTCCCACAAAAATGAGGGGATAAAAATTTCCTGGCAATATGCAAAACTACATATGATGTCCTATCCACATACCAAGTTTCATGACAATCAGATAAGTAGTTTCAGAGGAGTCATTTATGCATATTTTCTAAGTTTCAAGGGCCATAACTCCCACAAATATGAGGGGATCAAAATTTACTAGCGATATGCAAAACAACATATGATGTACTATCTACATACCAAGTTTCATAAAAATCGGATCAGTAGTTTCAGAGGAGTTGCACTGACAAGGTCATTTATGGGTATTTTCTAAGTTTCAAGGGCCCTAACTCCCATAAAAATGAGGGGATCAAAATTTCCTAGCGATATGCAAAACAACATATGATGACCTATCTACATACCAAGTTTCATAAAAATCGGATCAGTAGTTTCAGAGGAGTTGCGCTGACAAGGTCATTTATGACTATTTTCTAAGTTCCAAGGGGCATAACTCCCATAAAAATCAGGGGATCAAAATTTCCTGGCGATATGCACAACTACATATGATGTCCTATCTACATACCAAGTTTCATGAAAATCGGATCAGTAGTTTCAGAGGAGTTGCGATGACAAGCTTATTGGGACGGACGGATGGACGGACAGACAGACGGACGGAGTGACCCGACTCCTAGACCTGCTTCCGCCGTTGGCGACGCAGGTAAAAACTAGTCACATTGAAAAAAGCAATAATATTAAAGATGGCATTTTCCATGTGCCCAGTTTTCATCTATCAACCCATATCAGCTTCTACAATGGACTAACATTTTTGGATGATAACTAGGCTGATAAGGAAATGAACATATTACATTATTGTGGCTGCCATTAGGACAAACAAAGATACTGCAGGTTACAAAACACTTGAAATTTAAAGAAAATTGTATGCAGTTCCCTTAGAACCTGGTGTCAGATGGTCAGACCATTTAGTTGGTTTGAAATTGGAATGCACTGATAGACAGATGCAATAACATACAAAATATCATTTTACTAGGACTAATTGTTGGGACAGAAAGTGCATGCTAAAAACTTGTAGTAATTGGTCATGTATATTTTATGGGCTGGGGACCAACTAGTAGGTGTGGAATCCGGATATACTTATATAGATGCAACTCGATTAAAAAAATATCAAGTGGTTGGAACTACTGGTTAGGCTGTAGAAACTGCTTGCAAAAACTTGCTCAAGCATAACTGAGGAGGCAGGGCCATCAGAGATGTACATCTGATAACTAAAGATGCAACACCCCACCAACTACTTGTCTTCATTATGCATGAAAAATTTGCCACTGGATGTTAAACAACAATCAATCAATCAACCTTACCTGGAATCTAACAAGTGGCTATGACTACTTTTTGGGGTTGCAAGAACGTCTTGCAAAAAACTTTGTGATCGCTCATACATGTACATAACTGAAGGGGGGAGGCTTTCAATAAATTGTTGATTTGCACCATACTTTTATTGATGCCACTGTATAATGAATAATATGGACCTAAAACTACGAAATGCATCACAATTTTACATTAGTTTTCAATTGTTAAGGCTACTGTAGTCAAACAATATTGGTAAACCTTTGAATCCTATGTCGATGCCTCTGCCAGTGGACCAGAGGTAAAAGGGGGTATTCACTAGCACAGTTTTTAGATGTTGGACATGAAAATTAACATATTGTTTTACATAAATTTCTTATACTTATTTAAATTCTAGACCCCTGAATTCACAGAAAGCTTCATTCCTTGTTCTGCATGTGGTAGACCTAATTCCAATGGATTTGACTTCCTATTTCGATTTGTTTGAATTTGAGTACTTCCTCTACAATGAATGGATCTCAGCTTTCCTATGTTAAGGTTTTCATGCTGCTGATGAGAGGTTACTTCTTAAAATAAGCTAATTTCAAAATAATTAAACACTATTGGTAAATATGTGTTATGTATTTTAAATGTATATAAGTTAGACCTACCAAAAGCCTAATTTCATGTTTTGATGATATTTTTTTCTAATTTGATGTCAGTTTTAATTTTTGAGGGAGAAAGAGGGTACATTATTTTTGTAATTTTACTATAAAGGAAACCATACTGAGAGCCTCTCATGAACAAGAGTTTAACAAAATGAAATTTAAAAGGGTCTGTAGAAGGTCTTTTTCAAAGTAAGTGATAGTATTTTCCAGCTAGTTTCACCCACAAAAAAGTGAAAAAGTAGATATCAGAGAAAGCTATCTTCAGTAGACTTAGTAATGCTATTATCTAAGTATGGATTGTCACTAAATGTACATAAACTATATTACTGGTCAAGAAATCATATTGTGTAGGATTACAAAGAAGGTTTCTTTATGGACTATCCCTGTCTCTAAATCAATAGATTTCTCTGAATAATCATCTAACAGTTGACAAAGACAGATATTTGATTTAAACACCATTATCGTTTGATGACTTGTAAATAATCTGTATAATCGGTAATGACTTGGTGCTGTGTATTCCTTTTCCTGTAATAATAAGACTTAATGAAGATGCTGTGTTACCAGGACTGTTTTAAATGCAAAGGCATGATTGAGATTTCCAACTGATGCCATATAACCTTTATATCAATTATGTTTACATCAAAGACAGGATATGTTTTCACACATTGTTAATTTTTGTCAAAGATATTGTAATAAAGTTGGATACCAATAAATTTTGTGACCAATATTCCGATCAATACTGTTGTGATAAGACGTAAAAGGGCCCAGTATCTTATCTATTATAGGAACTCCCAAGACAGTAATAAGACGTGACTGTCCTTTACAACATATTCCACTCTACAGGTCTTGTTTTTTAATCAGCTTTATGGAAATATGATATAAAACTGATAGAATCAATCAGCCGATATTCCATCAACTGTCATCTCATCGAGAATGATAGCATCAGGGAATAGTAATCCAATATTTACTCAAATTTTATTATTAATATTTTACATAAAAGTATTTTAATGTTCAGTTGTGCCATTCCCAGAATTATGAGTGGGATGCCATAAGAAAAAGAAGGATGGATGTTTACATTTTCATCAATGTAAATGTACAGAAAGATTGGGGTTTTGGAATACAAACATAGGTATTAACTTATTGCAATCTGGTTATTTATTTCACATATTACTGGTACATTGGGTATACTAATCTCTATTGGTACTGTCAGATGAAAGAACTCTAGCTTTGGTACAGTGCATTACAGATAATTTTGAAATTATTGTTTTAAAAATGTGCTTTGCAAATGACAGGATGAAAGGACCAGGATCATTAAAGCACATTTTTTGGCCTAAAAATTTGGCTAAAAAAATTAAATGTGGCTAATATCCATTATACTATATCTTTTGTATTGAATAATGTCTATAAAAAGAAAATCCAACAGATTTTTTAGTTCAATTGGTTCTAGAACGGTCACATGGCACATAGAAATTTCTTGCAATACTTGATTTGATACAAATTTGTGGATTAAAATGTCAATATTAAACTTTGCACAATTAAAGATCTATCAACTATAAATATTTAGTGGAAAATATCTTTGTGATTTTTTCGTGCCCTTATATCTATTTTGAAAAAAAAAACGACTCCAGAAATTTAGTATTTTTACAAGAAATATTACATTCTTGTTAAAATAGACAAATATGCCTTGTCATTTTGTCATAATTATGAAAATTATATAAGAATAAGAATTATTAGAAGATGGTTCTTAAACAGCATTTTCACAACTTATTGTTTTGTCACAAAAGCTAAAATTTAGGCAAAATATGGGGCTTAACATACCTAATCCTTTGCATGTGAAAATTTTTTCCAAACTAAATGCTTAGTCAAAATATATCCTAGAAAATCTGAACTTTTGCATTCTACACACATTTAATAGATAACCCAGAAAAAGCTTGGACATCCCAGATGATTCAGAACATCCAAAAAAGTTAGGACCTTTATTAAGACACCTTGGATAAACCTGTACTCTAAGAAAAGCTGGGATATAATTTCAGATAACTGATGAAGAAAAGTCCTATAACTTTTGTTTCTTTAATTTACACCTAAAAAAAAGTTCAGAGTTCATAAATGGCAGCCTCTTTATTTTGAATATTTGAATGAGAGAAAAAAACATGTAGGAAAACAGGAGGAAAATTTCTGTAAGGATGGACTTTATTTCATTAAATGTATTTAATGTATTATTAGACCCTAGATATTCAACAGTTTGAAACTTTCAATTTCAACTTTGTCTTAAATTATTGGAATAGAATATTTTTTCGGTAATTTTATTTCCTTAGGATATAATACATGTGTACATATCTGTTCTTATCAATGGAAATAATACGACCATTGCATTCATACAAAATTTATGTCAAAGTTTAAATCTATACTCTATGTCAAGCTTTTGTGGAGTGCAATTTTCAGGCTTAATTAAATTATATGAGCATTTTTCTCCCTTTAAATCAAAAGAAAGAATTATTCCATGATTACTGGTTCATGTTTTACACTGTGCAATAGCATTTTACATCTGCACATGAGGAATGGCCATCTTTTTGAGAGAGCACCCAAGTATGACAATTTCTAAAAAGTATTTGAGCAACTTGCTTGCATTTTTTTTCAGTCTACAAAATAATCAATGTTCTATAAGAATTTTGGTAGACAGTTTTCTTTCATAACCTTTCTACCTGCTCCAACTAACTCTGACATACAGTATAGATAACTCCACAAGGCCTTCAACAAGTGTGCAATTCCTTGCAAAAAAAGCTAGAATATTTCATAGATTGATGTACACAAGTTACTCGTATATTTACAAAAGAAACTGAAGCCAAACAGGACACAAGTAATCTTTTTTAGGTAAATTCATGCTATAATTTAAATCTTGGTATTTAGTCATTCACCATCCTAATGTGTGTACATATCTAGTAAATAGTTAATGCATTTCATTCAAACAAGTGAATATAAAAAATGGGGGATTTTATCATGTTTATTGAACAATCTTAGCGTGTTCCAAACGGTGTGTTAGTGAGGTAATTTGATTACATTATTTTCTAGGATATGCTAGGCTTTTTTGATGAATTTTTTTGAGGATTTTCTAAGACCAAAAAAGTCTGAAGAAATTGTCATGTGCAAGAGACTTTATAAATACCCATGCAAAAAAATACAATACACAAAACAGATAATTGATGATTGACCAAGGTACTGTAAATTCCAGTAATCAAAATTCCCATTTTGAATATTGCTAGTGCTCAATTTATGTTAGCAGAACATCTAAAAGAATGGCATTTGTTATATCTTGCATTGTGGCTGGTCATCAGTTGAAGTTTCACAAAAACAAATGTACAACATGAATTTCACTGTACATAATGTAACTAATCAGTAATCTTCTATTATTATTCCTATATGTATCTACAAATGACATGACAGAAACATTGGTGCAAATTAGTGAAGCAGGAGCTTCTTACCCCTCCGGAGCACCAGTGAGCTCATCCCTAGTTATAGAGTTTGTGCTGCTTAATATTTAGTTTTCTGTGAAGTTTTCTGTATGTTACTGCAGGTTATAATAATGTTATCCTTAAAACAAATAATTTCACTTATAATTTCTAAAGAAACTAGGCAAAATTCAAAATGCAAAGCAGTGCTGATGGGTAATTACCCAGTAATTAAACCTTTTAGACAATGAATATAATAAATATGGAAAATTTGAAGTGGGAATAAAAATGTCTCAATTTTCATAATAATGTTTTAGGTATTGCTAAAAAATAAATATATATGTACATTAATAAGCATGAGAAGTATAAATTTGTATATTATGGCTGTCAAAGTTGAATCTGTGGTTTTAAAAATTTCATGGATAGAATTTCTAGCATGTCCTAGATCATACCACATTTACTTTTTTTGATATTAATCACTAATCAATAAATAAAATATCTTGTACATATGAATTCTTCAATGCAAAAACTCTATCAGGTGTCATTCATTCTGCAATATCAATGATTAATATTTATTTGTCATCTATATATTGGAGATGCATGTAAACTTGTTGGACAATTGCCCTGGGCTTTCAAGTTCTTTAACTCACTATTAATAACCTGTTTTACACATTTCTGGATTATAAATTAGATTTTGTAACTTAGTCCCTAGGTTAAAATTAATAATAATAATAATAATAGGTACAGAATTTAAATAATTCAAAGACATATAATACACTGTATTTAAAATAAAAAAGATTTAAAACTTTTAAACAAACAGAAGATATGAATGTGTTCTATACTTTTTGTCTTGAATTCTATCAATAATGATTTCATTCAAGTAAACGTCAATTTAATCGAGCATTTCTTTGAAATCTTTATGTTATCAATATTTAGGAAAAACGATGACGTGACATGAACCTAATAACTTGTGAGCGCTTTTGAGCTCTGAAAGATAGAGTAAAATAAATAATAAAAACAATTTACTTACTAAAGAAGAATACCACAAAAGAAACACAACAGCGTGGAAAGACCGCATGTTTCTCTATCGATCTGTTATGTTCAACTGTCAACTTGTATTCCTCTTGTCATTTCTGTACTTTCACTATAACCTATCGGCTAGAGGTATTCCGATTTATGTACAATATGATTGGATAACTTGTGTTATTTATAGCCAATTATTTTATAAAGTGTCCTCTTGGAGGTCCGCAATGTGTGACAACCCTTGAAATGAAAAAACAATTTCTGATATTGGCCACCATATGGACCCAATTTTTCAATTTAAAAACACTCAAATGAAAATAAGCAAATTTTTTATTTGTCGATCAAGACGCCCCGAAGAGCGGGATTTTGTACAATGATGATTAGATTGACATGTACACCAAACAAAATTGGATATGAAGTATTTCATGTAATATACCGTTGGAATTCTAATCTTCAAGTTTCTCCAGCACAAAAAATCCCATTATTCCTCAATGTTAAATTTTTGAGATCATAGATTAATGTAATTCAACTATTTTCTTCGAATTTTGACATCTTTTATCTGTCACACTAGTCACACCCCAGGCTAAAAAATAAAATCTTTATCAAGTCTTGCTACCCGATACCATTGGCTGACTGCACCCACAAATTTACATAGTCGAAAAAAATCACCGTATGGGAATTATTATTATTTTTTTTTTTGGCAAATTTTACGTTTGATATACTATTTTCATTTAATACTGAGCTGCAAAAATAGTATTTCATGATAGAGCTATTGCCAAAGCAGTTGGAAAGCCATTAACAGACTGACAATTCGAGGCCGTGATGAAGCATTCTAAAAAAGAAAAGCTACACTTTTCTAAGATTGATTGATTGATTGATTGATTGTTAACGTCCAGCGGGCAATTTTTCAGCCATATTCAGGACGGTAACAGGTCAACTAACAATAATAAATAAACATGTACACTGTAAACCGGGCACATTCAGGATGAGCAGTTTGACCTCCACTAGCAAAAAATGCTGATTGGGTAGGGCCGGAAAATTTAGCCTTGCAACTAGCGGCCTCTTGACCACCCAAAACGAGCTGTTACTAGGTGTCGATCTTAAATTTGCTTAAAACGTGGCATTTTCTACTAACGGGGCGTCCTTAACGTTTTCCCCCGGACGGTTGGGAATTTATACATCCCACAACCAGGGAAGCCTCTTTTGGAGGCTCCAGGACCTAGTGCCTATCGGCACTTCCATTGGAAAGGGTAGTCGAGTTCTTATACATCCCGCTCAACCATATGGGTTGTACCAGTAGGTGGAGAAACCGAACAGTCTATTTTTCTACCATTGCCGACCTTAGGGGCATCTATAATATAAAATACTTGTAAAAAGTATCTAACAAGTTTCCAGTATGCTTCTTTTATTGTAAATATTAATCATTTCTGAATCTTGCAAAGCTAGTGGTATTACTAGACTTTTTGGAGGGTGGTGGGTTTTAAAATGTATGCTCAAAGAATTGTAAATAATGTAACGGAAACACTGAATGTTGTTATCAACGGTTGAATACATTATCTTTTCTAGTGGAGGTACAACGGGTCAAAATTTCAAAATTGTTTTTTCCAAAGAAAGCAATGTATTTGAGACAATTGGTTTAATTTTTTTAAAGTCTAAATTGAGGACAGCCATGAACAAAATCTTGCTGGAATTTGTGTTGAACAGGGGAGATAACTCCACGAAAAAGCTGAATATATTAAAAGAAACTGCTGCAAAATCATAATTCAACAAATTGTTAGTATAGTAGTATTTTATCATAACCGAGAGTAGAACTGGCTAATTTTAGAAGGCTTTCATACTTTTCTTCATAGAGTGTTAAAGTAAAAAATTAATATACGATATGTGGCTATTTTTCGAAGTTTTTAAATTCGGCCGGGGTCTCAAAGTCCCCTGGAAACTTATGGTTGGTGCCTTACACTCATTAATAAAAAGATCGTGATTGTTTGACAGGATAACCGGACAAATTAATGTTAAGAAATATCTATTCTTTCAACCAAAGATGTGGTCGTGTTATCTTATGGTAATATCGTCGGTTTGTAGATAGGTTTCTAATTTTGAAATTTTCTGTTGAGTGTCATTTAATTATCCGGCCTAACCTATTTCTATACGGTCGTCTTCATAGGGGTAGAGCTACAAAGTGCCACAATTGGGTTACTCCTAAAAATTTGTTAAAATATCGCTGATTTCTGGAATTTCGATTTCATTTATTTTATTTTGCTTGCAAATTAAAGTTTTGAATTTAAGTGAAGCGGTTTGTAATATTTAGTTCCACAGTAACTATGTCTTTTTACCAACAAACTTGTCATAGAATTTTTTTTTTGTTTGTTTTTGTTTTTGGTTTTTTTGGGGGAGGTAAAGGGCTAAGCGGTTTGTTATATTTAGTTCAACAATACATTTTTTTGCTAGAAAAGTTGTAATATTGTAATAATAACTTGTCTCTTTTGGTAAAAATGCCAAAAACATAAAATTGGTGGATTTCCGAAATTTCCTTTTAATTCATTTTGGTTGTAACATTAACACTTCAAATTTAAGCCAGGCAGTTTATGTTTAGTTCAACAATATAATTGTTTGACAAAGTAAGTTGTTAAAATAACTTATCTTTTGGAAAAAAAATGTTAAAAACATAAAAATCGCAGATTTCTGGAAATTCCTTTTCCTTTTTTTTTATTTTGCTTGTAAAATGGAAATTTTTAAATTTAAGTCAAGCAGTTAATTATAGTTATAGTACGTTTCACTCAACTGAGTCTCCCATGTTTTGTCTATTATTTCTTAAAGCAATAACAAAATCTGAAAAGGAAATTTAGAACGAGATTTAACTATTTTACCGACAATAGAATTCGGTGTTTGAAGTATCACAGGTTTCGTTGTTTGTCCTGTGCTCATGTGGAAATTGCAGATTTTTGTGAAAAATTGAAGTTCCGACGACGTCTAAATTATTTTTATTTCTGATACCAACAAGCTTAATTTTTCTGACATTTCCCATAAATATATGTCAAAAATATTAAATCTATCAAAATATTTTACATTTTGTAAAATTCACAAATCCTGAGAGCAAAAAATTTTTATAATGGAGAACGCCAAAAATTCCCAGTTTTCCATATGAGTGGAGAAAAATTAAGAATATGTATAAAAGTTTCAAAATATACAAAAGTTACCGGAACTTTTTCTCTGCTGCGTTTTATAAGAATTATGAAGATTCCTCCTTTCATAATTTAATAAAAAGTGAGATCAGCTCAGTGAAACATACTTTAGTTAAACAATTTAATTGTTTGACCAACAATGTTGTTAGAATGACTTATTGGGGGGGGGTAAAAGTGCCAAAAATAATAATTTTAGCGGAAATTTTAATTTGTTTTCATTTTTATATTTATACAACATTTATTAACATTATGAAGATGAAAGGATATGAAGTTAATGCCCTTAGTCTCCTTGAGACTCATTTAACAGAAGATAAAGATATTTTTGCCCGCGGTTATAAATAAACATAAATGGGAGGGCGTGTTGAAAGTTAAAAACGTCCTACAGAGCAAACTAAAGCTCTCAGTGGGACGGAATAAACATGAATGTATCCTGTCCTGCTATTTGTATGTTGTGTCTTTTTCTTAATCAGTATGTAGATGTTGATAGGCTACGACATGTTTTATTACATATGAAAAAGGCCACATTGTGTTTTTAAAGTAAGGCCATAGTTGTGTTTTTCTTTGTTTTGCGTCCGCGTGCTGGTAGGAGTTAAAAAACACACACAAAAATATTTCAGTTTATATTGCTTTATTCAAACATAAAATAATCACTGATTTTAAATTTAGCATGTTTTTTTAGATTTATAGTTTGTAAAAATTTATTTATTGCAAAAATAGATTTCAACTTTTATGAATTGGTGTTAGCCTGTTTGACATATCTATCCCAAAGTCTGTGTTTTTTCTGTGTGTTTTATGTAGGGTTTTCTGTGATTCTGTTTTCGGCTGGCTGGTAGGTTTCAAAAATTTGTCCGGACGCAAAACAAATTAAAAAAACAGACATGGCCTAACGGTAAAAGTAGCAACCTATCTGAAAAGATTTACCAATGTTGTATCATTAAATTGTTTATTAAATTCCTTTTAATTCTAAAATCCCAAAATTACGAGGTGTTTCGAAATGTGTTGCATGAAGTAAATGTCCTTGCCACTGAATTTAGCCCCCTTATTCAATTCGGTTGGATTTGAGTACTTCCACTATCATGTTCTAATGCTGCTAATGAGAGGTTTATTCTTGATACAGTATATGATCATCTGTGTTAACACCTGTTTCGGGTGGGGAACAAACACATGTTATTCATGTTTTAGTTGTGTCATGTTTCATAAGGTCTTTCTCTGGTTTGCAGTCTTCAGTGATAAAATTTGAAGTCCCTTTGTCACAGAATTGTTTGTATTTTCTCAGTTAGGAAGAATTTATTTAATACCAGAAACTCTGCATTGGTCTTAGTATGCATTGTTATTTTCCAGACTTAGAATAAAAATAGTACCCCATGTTAAACCAATCTGAAACTATATTTATAGTAATCAAGGAGAAGGAGATGTGTTACGACTGTTAATGAGACAGTCATCCATACAAATGTTAAATATAAACATTAAAAAGTTACATTAAGGACAAATATGACAAAGCTCCACATCGTAAGGCAAGCTTAATACGCCCATCACCTTAAGAATACGAGTCCAACTGCCGCACCCATCTTGGTAGTTAGGAGAATGAAGGAAAATATTTGGGAGCTGACCATCTAAGGACAAATGTTTCTTATTTTCGATTGTAAAGTATGCAGTTAAAGTAGTGGAATATTGAATTGAAAGGGTTGATTGGCTCAGCAAAATAGATTTCCCATAGGTTCCTATATTAGACCATGTTCGGCTGTTGTAGTCACCTTGGTTTGTGGGAATGCTGGATATGACATTAAAGGGGACAAATGGAGAACCATTATCATCAAATATTTTGTTCCGATTTGATGAGCAGTTTCAGATAAGAAGATTTTAGTGGATTTCATATAGGGTCCAATGTCAAATTAAGTTTGGCTGTGGTGGTCATCTTGGTTGGTCGTTATTTTTTAAGATAATTTAATAGTGCAAAGTACAGATGTGCTTAGACCCGCCACATACTTTATGTGCCTCTGCCCGCCTCCAAGTACCAAGCCAGGAACCTATAATCCAGTTGTTGTTGATTTTGTTTTCCTTTGTATACATTGTACTTATGTTGTCAATACATTTGAACATCACATTTTAATTTTGGATTATTTTATAGCTTGCCGTAGGGTATAGATGTTTGTAATTTACAAAAAATCTAAGTTTCCAGGTGTATGGAACTGAATATAAACTAGTGGCTCCTAGCAGCCTGCAATCGCTCACCTGGTGTAAAGGTGCCTTGAAAACAGCCTTGTATTTGTGCTGAATACCCTAAGAAACAATCATACAAAGTTACATCTAAATCCATTATGTAGTTTCAGAGGACAAGATTTTTAAAATTATAACTTCAAGTTTAGCTAAAAAACGTCCCAAAAAGGGCAATAACTCCAACAAGAGTTAAGGAATTTCCTTGAAAATTTCACCACAGATAGATTTCATCATGCTGAA
>JARWCS010335538.1:0-11869 GCA_034783895.1 Geukensia demissa | reverse complement strand
TATTTCTATGAAATGTCTAGGTAAATTTTGGCACTTCAAGTGTACATATTTCGATGAAAAATCAAGATAGTGACGATAGGAAAAATCAATACACGGTGAATATTGATACTTTTTTACAGAATTTCAATTGTCTTAATTTCATTGCCACTTTTTTTTAAAATGTGAATGCATTATTCAATTCTTTTCTTTTTATTGGGATGGGGTGGGGAGGAGGGGGGAGTATTGAAAAATTGGTATTTGATAAAAAAAACTGAAATATATAGATGAATGTTCTCACTTTATATGAAGCTATCATTAAGTTGAAAGAATTTTGATGCATATTTTTGCAATTGTTTTCCTAACATAATAAATTTTATATTGTTTTACAGGGGTAGTAATGGGTCTATACCAGATTTACTCAAACAACACCAGACAAAGATTTCCCAAAGGCCTGGAAGTGCTAAAACTTCTGCAAGGAAACATTACCCTCCTACTGGCAGAAAACCTCGTCCTCAAAGTGCTAAAGAAGGAGTGAATCCTGCTTCTTCTGGACCTGGCATTGCAGGTACATATACATTCATAGGACAAGGTACCTTCAGTACCCTTTTTGGCCCACAAAAATGAAAGTCTGACAAAGGTTCTGCAATATGGCCAATCTTGATGTAACATAATCAATCTTCACATTTTACAGCAGGTTTTTACAAATGATTTATTTTTTCTATATATTCTGACATCACTAACAGGACCCAAATATGTCTTACTTGTTTAAATATTAATAAAAAGCTTTTTTCCTTTAATCTTTATATTTGGGACAACGTAAACAGCCACAATTTTTTGTCGGCTGGTGAGCTATATTTAGATCTAGATGCATTATCAATATGATGTTGTTATTTATGCAAAAAAACATTAAAAAATATCTGTCGAATTTTTATAGTTTTGAAAGAATTACAGTGTTTGGCTTAAATCTGATGTAAAAAACACATTGATATGCATCCTTGAATTAATTTTGTGAAAAACCATTATTTTGACAAAATAATGGGGAAATTATATGTAACTTTATTTTTACATTGAATAATTGGCAAAATAACTTTTATCGTTCCTTGTCCTTTCTGTTGCTTTAACAATCAAATGAGCAGTTAAACCAGTTCAAGATATAAGGCTACTTTAACTGGGACTCTAAAATATTCAATTAACACTGAACATACATCAAAAGAAATTCAAGTCTCCATAGTGCCTCTAGTTTTACACCGCCTAAATTGATATTTAATAGGAAACTTTCCGTAATTCATGTCTAAAATATAACCAAAAAAACAACCAATCAAATTTGGTTGCATTTGGAAAAAATTGTCATTAAGTTTCTAAACATTTCTAACAGTTTTGTAACTCCTGTAAAATAAGAATCTGATTTGCAGTGGATTTTTGTATTGTATTTATTTAAAAAACAAAGTATTTATTTTTTGAAGCATATTTAGCATTACATGTATTAATATAGATATACCATTAGTATTGACATGTTTTCGCAATGTTGTTTTTCCATCCTTTCATAGTTCATATATATTTAAAAGAAAGAAAACATTACATTTTCAATTTCATATTTTTTTAAGTGAAAGGTGCAAAGTTTGATCCCTCAGGAAGACCACCAAAGTCGTTTGCAGCCACAACAGGATGGATTGGACCTCCTGCAGGGATGAAATTTTCAGGTAGGCAATCATCAATCTAAGCACTGTTCCAGAGTCCTGAGGCTTGTAAAAATCTACTTATAGGAGTGAGGTAATTAGATAAATAATTGTAATGTAAAGTATTAATAATTATTTTACTGTATTTGTACTTTTTTAGAGTTTACTTATTTTTTTAATCTCCAGGAAGTCTAAGTTATGATTGCCATGCAAATAAATACACACAACACTCAAATAAATTACCAAAGTTATATCGTCACTTTTTATTTTAAAAATGAGAAAATATGTACAACTCACTAGTACAAGCAAATTTGATCAAAATACAAAAATCATGGAAATAACTTCATGCCTAAAAGTACAAAATTTAAACAGTATTTATGGAATTCAAAAACTTGATTTTAAAGACTTGTTAGGATCTGTTTATGATGTGACTGTTATCATGATGGAAGAGAATGGTACAGGTTTTTTTGTGCAACATGTTTGTGGTTTTTTATTTCACGTGTTGTCATGATAGAGAGGGTTGTTATACATATTATTTCTTCTAAATTGATCAAAATGCAGCATGCAAGCCAAATTCTTATTTTTCATTCCTTGTGAAAAGACATTTTACTTCTCTTACATCCATGCATGCTATCCCCCGTACCATCCTCATGGAAGTGGACTCTACACAGTTGATGTAGATTTCCTAGGAGTTTTGTGGCAACCAAACTTTTGTTCATATCCTTTCTGTTTTGCCTGTCTATTTTGAGTTTTATTTTGTGGACTATGCATTTCAAATCTCTCACCTTTACTCAGTGTCAGAGTTAAATGGGAGAAGTAAAATGGCGTAGAAACAAAAATTGCCAATTCCTTGAAAAACATCACATTTAACTTTTAGGCCTTTTACAGCTTGCCTTATGGTGTGGATATTTTAGCATTACTGAAGAGGGTGGTTAGGAGGGGGTCCCACACATGGACGTACGAGAAATAAGATATCATTTCAGGAGGAACGTAAAATTATAATTTGGGCGTTGCATTTTGATCAAGACATCCGAAACATGACATATAACGACCCTCTAGCACGACTACACATGAAATAAAAAGAAGTATAAATGTTGCATGAAAATAACCCTGTACCACCCTCATTGTAGGCCGAGGACAACCTAAAGATGTTCGTAATTTTTTCATCTCATAGCCAATCATACCACATCTCCTTTTTTATATGTTTATTTTGTAGACCGAATAAAGTGCAAGTTATCTGCAATAATAATTTTTATAGCTTAGATTTAGTTTTTGTGGACTGATGATGGCCTCTGGCCGAAATGTTTCCGAATTTTGGTCAATTTATGGATAATTATTAAAAAGTGTTCCCTACTGGAATAGTTTGTTTTAACAAGAATAATAATTTTTAACAATCATGATGTATCTCACACTGCTTCAAGTTTTAAAATCTCTATGGGATTTTACTTTGTAAAAATGTTTACCAGAAGTGACTTAGTGCATGAGTTAGTGTGAGACTGAGAATGAATCTGATCAAAACTACTTAGATATTAAAAGATTTAACTGGGATTTATTTCATCAAACTGCAAAAACTTTTTGAGGAATTGCTTCAAGGAATTTAGGTTGAATTCTTCTTACATCGAACACAGTCCACTCATTTTGAAAACATTTTATCTGACCTTGGTGCTCACAGTAAAAATGATGATTACAAACCCTCAAAGTTAGATAAAATCAGGGGCAGATAAGAATGTGTAAATTGATATGGTAAAACATTGATCGGAATAACTCACTCGTTCTATCATAAATAAATATGTAGATGGAAACATGCTTACAGTAGAAATTAGCTTAAAAATCGCACTTTACAAATGCTACATACAGAATATATGTATTCTACTTTTGAACTCACAACATTTTCATTTTTATTTATTGTTAACAACAGTAAATGAACATTTCTTTATAGGTTTTTCTTCTTACTTTTCAGAAGAATCCAAATTTTCTGGCAAGACACCACCTCCGCCAACAGGGACCCCTACACTTCATATAGATGTTGATCTGCAGAGCAAGTAAGCAAAAAGACTAATTTTGCTGACCTATATTAGAATCACTACAAATTGTACAAAAACAAAAAAGGGGGTTATAGTTCAATTCCTATTTCTTTGTTTCTAAAATGGCTTCTGCACACAATTTGGAGAAGTGAAGACATTTTCAAACAGACTGCCCCTTGTTTATCCAGCTATCCATCCTGATGTAACTAACTGTAAAAACTGAAAAAATATAGGTCTCTTACCTGCAAAAGATATCCTGTTTGTCATTTTTTGAGTTTTGAGTTTTTTGGGTGTATTGGGCAGCTTTATCAACTCTACCCATATGTTGAGAATAATCAGTTATCACTCTTAGGCAAATCTTGTGGTTGAAACTGAACATTTTTGAAAGGAAAAAACTGTAGAAAATGATATTTTTTACATATACTATAACCTGAGCTAGTACAGGTTCCAACTCTATCTATTCTATGATGCATTAATGGAACATGGGGCCAAACAGAGGTGATCCACTCATGCAACATGCAACTGTTGCTAGGTGATACATGAATGCATCATGTCCTAACTGGGCTAAGATATTGTTATTCAGAAGGGACAAAAATTGTTTAGCCACAATTTTGGTCCAGGAATTTGGCTAAAAATGAAAATATGCTGCTAATATCTATTATTCTATATAGTTTGTATTGAAAAATGTCTATAAAAAGAAAATCTAGCAGTTTTTAGTTTAATGTGTTCTACAATGGTCACAAAGAAATTCCTTAATTTGATACAATTTTGTAGGATTTTATACAAATAGCACAAAAAAAATCAGAACAAAGCTTTGCAAAATTAAAGATCTTTCAAGTACAAATGTTTTGTTAAAATATGTCCATGATGTTTTTGTCCCAACATATCTTTTTTGATCAAAACACCTAAAAATTGTGGCATTTTTACAGGAAATGTTATATTCTTTTGAAATAGTCAAACTTGCCCAGTTGATTTTTCCAAATGATGAAAAATTTATAAGTATAAGTTATGAATTATAAAATGATGGTTATTAAACAGCTTTTTCACAACAACTTATTGTTGTGTCATGAAATAAAAAAATAAGGCAAATATGGGACTTATTGTACCTACTCTTTTATATATATTTCTATTTTGTTAATCTTTGAATGTCAGTAAAAAAAATAAAAACATTGCATTTGCTTCTTAATCTACAGATTGTTAATAATTAAGAAACCAGACAATGATTGTTTATTTTTTTTACCTTGAAGCACAACAGAAGAGGAAAACACTTCACCAAGACTACGATACACCCATGGTGATCCCCAGAGAACACCTACACCCCCATATGTGCCTCCTGTTCCCATTCATCTGATGCTGCCCTCAATGTATGATGATGCTGATGAAGATGAAGATGAGCTTGACACAGACAGGTAAACTCCATTTAGGGCTGTTCCAGAAAAAATTATCTGGCACTTTGTGATCAGATGGCAGTTGATATTTTTGGGAGGGGGTGCTGTATTTTTTTATAGATTTCTTTTCTTTTGGTTTGGGGTAAGGAAGGGGAAAGGAAATCCGACTCTATTGGGTGTGCTTTTTTACAATTCTGTACTTGGTTAAATGTCAGAGAGACTGCACTCCAACCACAAAAAAAATCACATGGAATTTACAAATCTAGAGGTCTCCACAATGCCTTCTACTAGGGCGGAATACCACTCCTTGTGAAAAACTCTAAATTGCCCCAAATAAAAATATACAGTTGAACAGAAGTGATGATAACACTGTAAGAACAATTTCTTTATCAAAAGGATTGGAAGATTTTGATTTTTTGTTTAGAATGCATTGTGGTATTCCAGCCTTGTGGAGATCTCTAGATTTGAAAATTCCTCTCTTTTTCTCTAGTTGGATTGCAGTCTCTCCGACATTTACCCCATATCTTTTCATTTTTATAGTTCATGTGAAAATTTCATGTCCATTTTGCTCTCATAACTAGTTCATTTAAGATATAAGTCTTCAAACAGGTGAGATTAATTTAATTATGTTGTCAAACTTTTGTAAATGTTTTAAAGCCATATCTCTTGTCAACAGGCAGTTTGTCAAAGAGAACCAATTATTCTAGAGTTTTTACCTTAAAGTAAAATTTAAATTGATTTGGGGTGTATCACTTTTTGCAAATTTTTTATGGTTTTAAGATGGACTTTTACTAGTAACATGTTTAAAAGAATATGGAATATATGCCAGAAAGACTCCATCCATTTTACATTTTACTTTTATAACACATATTCAGAAGCCAAATTTAATTGCATGTAAAGCACTTTTCTGTATTTACTTTCATTAGACATGCTAGGGGTCAAAAATAGGAAGACCAGTCAAACTTCATGGGCCATTATTGATTTTGTTTATAGGGGCTGTCTATGGACAAACAGGCCAATCGTATGATATAGATGGCACGTCGTAAAATTAATCCGACCAGTTTGTTCCAATTTAATGTTGACCTCATGGATAATTCTGAAAGAATAGAGATTTTTCTGTTTGAAGAGGGGATGACTCACTATATGCTTTCAAATATTCCTAAAAATGCAACTAAATTATATGTATTTTGCAGAGTTATCTCCCTTTTATTTTACAGATTTTAGTGCTTCATATGTAATTTATTACACACAAACTGTTGCAGTAATCCATTTATCAACACCCATTTCTTAGAAAACACATGTTTGTGATATCAAATGAAGCAATTTTTCTTCAAAACAAAATTTTGCATGTGCCACCCTCTGCCTTGGTATTCAATGGACAGCATCAATAAGAGTTTTTAATCATTCTAGGTTGTTAATGATGGCAGAAGAACACATAAGTGCAGATAAAAAAGCAGAATCAGTGAATGACTTTATTGAAAAAGTGTCGTCTGCTAATCACTGTGCTGATGACTTACCTGGGTTTACATACACACATTTAAATGGAAGGACTTCACACGAAAGTAAATTAGAAATTCACACAGACGGTGAAAGTGAAGTGGTGTCATGGGAAAAAGAGGATGTGAATGATTCATATGATTTTTCTGAGTACTCTAGTAGAGTTAACAATTCACCTAGAAGTGATTCAGAAAATAACTATTCTACCCAAAATCCCCCACCATTGGAGAAAGTTTCTGTTAAGTTCAGTGATGAGAAAAATGTAACGATCAACATCACTCCTAGAAATGCAGGGCATAAAGTTTCAGAATTAATGAAAAAGAAAAATATCGAAAAGTCTGATGAAAGTGGGGAGCTGGAGACATTACTCTCAGTATCAAGTGCAAGTGCAAAGGAAATTCCAGTCAGTTCACGCAAAAAGACTGTTTCCTTAACAGAAATGAAACATGATAATAAGACAGTACGGACGTTATCTAATAATAAAAGTTACACACGATCGGAAAAACCAAACAATGAAAATTTAGAATTTAATTTTACTTCACACAATAATGTTAGGTGTGAAAGGAGTTTTGGACAGAGACCAACATCAGCCAGTTCTAATCGACCTTCTACACCTCTTACTTCTGTAACTGTTGCATACTGTGATTTAGACGATGTTAAAAAACAAAGAAAACGTAACCGAGGTTTAAAAAGTGATAAAGATGTGGTCACGTTAGTTCAACAGATTCAAGTTTCTGATAGTGATGAAGAGAAACCACAGGAAGTGATTACACCTGATAAACTAGAATCATGGATGCCAACTAAAAGCACATCACAGCCTTCTAAAAATTATTACGAGCTTTCCCGTCAAATAAAAAAATCAAATTTAAAAGCCTTGAAAAAGGAGAAGCTCGACTCAGAGCTAGTTAAAGGTGCCCCTCTTGTGAAGACTATAAAAACCATCGAACTGGGTGAGTCAGGAAATGATTTGAAGGAAACAAAAACTCAAAGTTTTATAGACAAACAAACAAATGCATATTATGAAAAAGATAAACAGCAAAGGGAGGCAACTCGTGTAAGATCTAAAGCCAGACCAGCAAGTGAAATGGTAAGAATTCTGAAATTTCTGTTTTTCCTATTGTAAGGTTTTTTCAGGAACATGTAGGATTAACATGGGAAATCAGCAGTGGTCTTCCCATATTGGTTACTGTGTTTTACATACTTGTGTTAACAATATCGTGTCCGTTTAAGGACCTGTTCACACTACAAAAGTTAATCCAAATTAACTCTGGCTGACAGCTGAATAGTGACGTCTTCAATCAAAGCTTGCTAAATTGCATTTGAACACAGATTGAATATCGCCTTTTTTAAATTGATCAAATGGCATGAAAAGCTGGTAAGAATTAGAGAAACTGCTGTTGATGATAAATATCAAATACACTAAATATCAAATACACTAACCAGAAGAGGGAACAAAGCTGATGTAATTTTAATTTTAAAAGAAAACATGGCTTCACAAAATGGATATTAAAAAGGGCTAAATCTTGATTATTTTCATTATTTTCTGAAAATATTGATACATTTATTTACTATCAAAATGTTGATGGTGATAATTTTACCCGAAAGGTGTTGTCATTTTTAATATTTTTTATAAGTTATTATAAAACAACATATATTCAAAAGCCAAATTGAACACCGTGAAAAGTGCTTTCATCAGACAGGGGCCAAAACTTGGAAGATCATTCGACCTTCATGACCTTTATGAGTTTCTAGTTACGTGTATAAACCAAATCAAATAAATATATCATATATAATTCAAACAAATTTTGATGTGCCAACACCTTTCTAAACTTGGAATACTGCATAATTCGTTGCCTTTATTTATAGCAGAGCAGAAATCCTACTGTACGAAAAGAAAAGGATAATGGGCAGAATAAGGAAGATAAGAAGATAGAAGACATACCAAAAAAGGTTGTATGCATTAGAATTACATTACTTAATTCTATCACCACGGTGGTCATCCTTGGCCTAGTAGAATCAAAGACATCAAAAGTTGGTATCATCTCGTTCTCTTCTAAGCATGTAGCATTACAGAGCAAGAGTGAGCCCATGTCAGCATCTAATCATTACTATGTGTCTAAGTACGTAGGGTGACAGGGCTCCAAATCAAAATAATGTGTCTGAGACGGGTGACATGACTTCCTGCCAACTGTAATCTTGTGATCTAGAAGGTTGAAAATTTGACTTGTCTCATAGGTCTGGTACAAACAATACGCTCTCTTCATTTATATGTATGAAATACATGTACTTGTATTTGCTGCTGCATGTCAGGCAACATTCAGTTGTGCTTCACATTTTTTATTTGTGCCTTGAGTGCTGTTATGAAAATGAGTTCTCTCCGATTGTCATATGCAATAGAATCAGAGATGAGCGGTCATAAATAAACTAAATTAGTCCAATATACAAAGACAGATAGATTTATTGAGCTGCATCCACAAATCATTATCATCAAGTACATCATCACTGAAAAATAACGAACAAAGACAAAAAATGTTCACATCATACAAAAGTCGTTTTTATTCTCCTTAAAATGTTGACATAACATGTAACAAACCTAGCAACATCACAAGCAAAATGTGGGAAATAAAGCACAAATTTACATTATAAAACACAACCAATAATACAAGTTCACAAAAACTGCTTTTTTAAATGAACTTCATTGCCAACAGTTTTGATTTTTTTTGTTTTCATGCACATATGGTTTTTACTTAAAACTTTTAGAATAAAATTTTGAGTTGTGTTAATTTTACATTCTGATACTTTTCTGATTTATTATCTGTTAACTGCTGTATGTCTCACATATACAAGAAATTAAAATGTTGGAATATACATAGGTGTACAAACAGATTTAAAATGAATTTCATGACACAAAAGTTACTGTAAACAACCTTCAAATTGTAGTCCTTAAATGGTGTAACAGGAGAGCATTAATGACATTACAAAATGGTGATTCCCACTACTGGGAATTGAACCCTGGTCGCATGTGTGTTAGTCAGCCCTCTTGCCCACTGAGCCAAAAAGTTAACTCATTGGCTCAGTGGTTAAGTGAAGATTAAACTGTAAAAAATTACACTTTCCCAGATGTTTAAAAGTATTGTTATAAAGTTTTTACTCAGTTGTTGGGCAGGATGAAAATATTTCAAGAAAATCACTTTCACTAGCTTTTGAAACACACAATAATAAATTACAGTTTATAACAAAATTGGTCATGTTTGAAATTTACAGACAGCATGGTTTCCCATAGATTTTTTTTAATGCTGATGAATATTGTTTTTTATTGTAGGTCCAACGTCCTTATTCAGCACCAGCTCGAAGACGACCTTTATCAGGGGTCAAAGAGAGAAAGCCAAAGGAATTGTCAGATGATATTACTGAAGTATCAAATGAGGTTGCTGCTAACTACCCAGAGCAGACGACAAATGAATATATACAAAATGAAAACAAGGATATAAATGGCCATTACCATATGGAAGAATTTGTAACCATGGAAACAGATGAAGAAAAAATGTCAGACCTTAGTTATGAACATGAATCTGGTAGTGATGTAGAGGTGGAATTGAAAACAGAAAAAGATGTGGAAATAGAAAAAATAATAGAGAAACATTTAGGGAAACCTTCACAAACTGTCAGCTTTTCCTCACCACAGAGTTCTCCATCAAAATCAGCCAAAAAGGTGTGTTAATTTTTTTTACTATCTGGGCCCAGTTGTTCAACTTACTTAACTAAGAGTTAAATTTAACTCCATGTTAAATTTGGTTGATTTGTACAGGCGTTAACTACAAGTTAAAATTTAACCATGAGTTAAAAGTGTTGAACAACTGGGCTCTGGGCTGAATTGCTCAACAAATTACTAACAGAAGTTAAATTTTAACTCTGAGTTGAAAATTGTACAAAGAAACCAAATTTTACACAGTGATGAAATAAACATGATGATAGATTTGTTAACCTGACAGATCCCTGAAAAATTAGAGACATAGGCTAATACTTTTTATTGGCATCCTCCAGATTTCCTTCCGTTTCTACTGTCTCTTGAAATTTACTCCATATCAGATTTTCTTTACCTTCTGTGTCAAAAGCTTTCAGATTTTATTTAAAGTGGCATCCTCCAGATTTTGAACATTTCTCAGATCATATTTAGGATTGGCTGTAGTTTCATTGCCATTTACAATGTACTCCATATCAGAGCTTTTTTTACAGTCCATGTTAAAAGCTTTTAAGTTTAATTTAAATATGTTTCACTGAACCTGTCTATCACTTTTCACTTTCCTTAGAAAAAACTTATGAAGAAATCTTTATAATTCCTATAGAATGCAATGCAGAAAATTTTCGGGTACATTATATATATTTCTGTTTTTTTACACAAACCTTTAGTTTTTCCATTTTACTCTGCAACAGAAAAGATGCATATTTATTAGCAGAAATTCCATGTAGTTACCCATATCAGCCCTTAGGCCAACAAAGCTTTAATGATGATATTGACATATTGGTTTTTATGATATTTTGTTTTTGTGTAGTAATTTGGTCATATGTTTTATGCCAAAGAAAAGTTACTATAATTTAGTATAGCACTTGCAGTACTCTTATGATGAAGAACAAGTTTACTTTCCTTATTGTAGCAATCCAAATCTTCAACAGAGAAATCAACAGAGAAGAAATCAACAACTCATTCACATTCCCACTGTAACTGTCCTACAGAAAGGTAATTACACATTTTACATTCATTGTTGACAAATATAATTGAATTGTACCAGCTTTAAAACATGGTTGATATATTGATGGAGCATTTTTTTGTAGTGAGTACAAATATTTCAAATTTACCAACAAGGGACCCATATTGTGTTGAAACCAAAACTTTAAATGAACCAATATAACTTAAAGAAACAGTTTTTCCTCAGCTATTTTTGAGATGTTGTTGGCCATTCCACCATATATTTACTATTTTTTGTACTTTTCAGTAAACAAAGCAATAAGAAAGTGAGTACATTGATGATGCAGCTACCAAATGGAAACAGTCATGAAAAGCAACTAAACAGTAAGTATAAATAGAGTGTAAAACCTGTATATAGTGAACACCCTTGGTGCTGAAAATTTTGTTCCCGTTGGACAGGTGGATTTGCTTTTTACAGCAGTTTAATACGCTTGTTTCGAATCATTTCTATTCCGTCGACCGGTTCCGCCTTTTTCATGTCATTATGACGAAATGGTAGGCAGACAGCTTCCGGTGCTCATGTCAATTACGTCAGATTTGCGTGTTAAACGTCATAGA
>JARWCS010335527.1:0-11869 GCA_034783895.1 Geukensia demissa | reverse complement strand
AAAAACAAATTATTTTTTTCATCTAAAAGTAGAAACAAACTTTTTTTTCCAAAAAAATCCATAGCCCCCCAGAAAATCAAATGGTTGCTGCCTTATATAAGGAATATTAGAAATGGCAAACATGCAGAAAAATCCGTCAGACAACAATTTAAAAATAAAGATGCGGCAGGATTTTTCATGAAACAGCTATCCACCAAGAAACAGTCGAAATTAAACATCTAAAGATCCTACTATGCTCAAACAGAAAGATGGCCTTGGGGTTCTTTGAAACCTAAAAACCACGTCGGACTCCTAAATAATATCATTTTGTCTGAAAAACATTAATCGATAGCTTAATTAACGAGTTCGGTTTTGACAACACATATGGTAATCCAACTTTCACAGCTACATGGCTGTCAAAAAAGGGATAATTTAAAGTTGTTTGTCTTTTTTGTCTCCCGTTGGCATTTCCTCTAAATTTGAGGAGTTTGATCTTCCTTTATTGTATTGGATACCAAAGTTACACGAGTATTCTTTGCTAAATTTGACAAAATACAAAATTACCGATGTTAAATAAATATGAAAAATTCAGGTATGATATATGTACATTTCAAGAAGTAACCTCTCATCAGTAGCATAAGTACCGAAACATAGGAAGTCAAAGATTATAAAAATATAGGTATATATATTTATAAAATTAACTTCAATTTTAACTACTATCAAGAACTCGGGGTGGGGTGTAGGGTAAGTTCTCATTTTTTCTGGTTGGGGTTAGCAGCTGAAATTAGAGCCCCTATTCATATATTGCTACCTGTAAACTTTATAACCTATTCATATACTAAAGTTAATAAATCTGCCCTATTTATTTATCTTATGTGAAGACAGCGTAATTGGAATGAAAAATACTGTGTCAATTTGTGTACAGGATTTAGCAGATAATTAATATAAACAGATTAAAATACTGGTCTATTTAAATACCGTGTGTCAAAATTTAACTACCTAATCATATATTGATTTTGAGGAAATCAGCATCTATTCCTATCTACCAATATATAGGAAGTTACCCCCACCCCTCCGAGCTCAAGACGGGCCGCCAAAAATACTGCCTCTCACACTATGTAAAAGTGGCATAAATAAGATGTGTATACGAAAGAACTCCAAAGATCGTATGGAGGTGGCAGTCAGAAGTCGTTTAATCAAAAGACAGACAAGACTGTAGTAAACACTACACTGAAAACTACAGCTAAAGTAACACGAACCTTACAAAAACGAGGGTGGGATCAAGTACTCCGGAAGAGTAAGCAACTACTGCCCACCTTAGTCGAGCAAAAGCTGCGTTCTGATGTTTGATCCTTAAAGTTCCTGATCCCGTGCACCATTGGTTCATTAATTGCCATTGCATGAACTTTACGAGATAAGTCTGTGTTACGACAGACTTAGGTGTGTATTGTGTATGTAGAAATCATTTTATGGTATCATAAGCCATCTCCATGGTGGCAGATTTTGTTGTACTGTCATCTTTGCAACCTTGGTAAAACCGCACAAAGGTTTGCCCTATCATATGTCATGTCCCTGTACAGTAAATCCTGGTGAGTAGCTTGAGAAAGAACTCTGTCGACCCAATGCTCTTATGATTCATAGGGTTCCTGTTTATTCGCTGTGAATTGTATCTGGGATGTTTCTGTCATTTCTTTTTAATTGAAAAGCTTCTCATTTTTTCCAAATTATTGCTTGGTAATGTAATGTTTGAGTTTTGATCAAGTAATACTGCATATAATTCGCTTTATAGTCCAACAACAGCATATTTACATAAGATTTTGTTCTGCTTTTCATTTGGCAGACCTATCGTACCTTAGGAATTTTGTAAAAAGTAGGCTATTCAAAATGTTTTACTCGTGTATTTTAGCATTTCTGGAACAGAAGCAATAAATTTCGCGTTTGTCATTACTCGTGTTTGGTGATGGATGCCCCGATGTGTCGGACTTCATCTCGTTTCTGTGCGGGGTCGGTCAGGATTATCAGTATTGATCATGTGATGATGTCGGGTGTGTTACCTATTGCAGTTTGGATTGGAATACTCCTTACGGACATGAGGTTTGTCTGATACGCCGGCTGAATCGGAGTCATTTTCACATCTTCATATAACATGCATGTGGATTCAATGACTGGCTTGGTAACTATTAAAGGTGGTGGCGCCTGATGCGCAATAGGTGTCCTGTAAGGATCAGTAATGAAAGCATTTTGGAGTTGCTGGGGATATATGTAGCTCTAACGGGTTTGGTGGCCTCCCTCTTCCCTGTAAATTTGAAGATTGTTGACTGAAGGTGAACCGGTCGTGATGAGGCAAGTGTAAAAACAATTGAGGGTTTGACGGCCATGGTGTGTTGAATTGATGTTGATATGACGTTATCTGTGGAAAATTGGGTGCATATCATGTATATATAGGGTGATTCTGCAGAGGACAATATGGCTCAACCACATTGTATTTGACAGGTTTGTAAGTTTTGCTGTCCTGTGATATGATCGGGGTAATCGATCAGCTGCGTCTTAAGGAAAAGTGAATCATATTGCTGAAGGTAACTAATACTGTGTTCAAATTATTCCCCAGGGAGGCTACCGTTTTGGGGTAATGTAACCTTGCTATTCATTAGGGTGTACGTTGAAAAGCAAGGTGCTTACCATGATCCATATTGCTGTTCGCTTGTTGAAGTAATAAGTTGGATAGCGAACCCTGTTAAGGGTTGTTGTACCCCTGTTGAGAGTATGGAGTACTATATTGGTATTTGGTAGCACCAGTTGATGGGTATAGGCCACCTCTTGAAGCCATGGTAAACCTTGATGAAGGTCTGTTAGTCCATGTTGATGGGTGTAGCCATGGTAAACCTTGATGAAGGTCGGTTAGCCCAGGTGTAGCCATGGTAAACCTTGATGAAGGTCGGTTAACCCATGTTGATGGGTGAAGCCATGGTAAACCTTGATGAAGGTGTTGATGTGATGCTGGACCTGGTTGTTTTATGTCTCCTGATGTGTTGGAGCGTGTTAAAGGTGATTGGTACCCAAATGAACGTATGGAAACCCTTATTGAATGTTTCACCCTGGTGATGCTGTGGCATATACCATATGTAAATAATGGTGTCACACTGTTGAAAGGGGTTGTAAGCTTAAGGGGTGTTGTTATCTTGTTGGGTAGGTTGTGCACCTTGTTGAAAGTTGTTGTTATTTTGTTGGGGGTGTTGTATAACTAGTTGAAGGTTGTAGGTACCCTGTTGATTTTTCTGCGTACCTTGTTTCGGGTGTTCTGTACCGTGTTGGTCTGTGGGAAACTGAGTTTGTGTGCCTTGTTCCATGTTGCTGTTACCCTGTTGAAGAGTTGTACACCTAGTTGCAGGTGTGCTGGCAACGTGCCAGGATGTACCTTAGCTGGTCTGTTGTGTTCAGCAAGTGTATATTTTGGAGTTTGATACGAAGATGGAATCATGGGTTTGGATTCTAATGACATAAACCACTTATTGTCTGCTGATGGTAAACATGCAAGGTGGGCCCTGCTGAATGTTCTTGAAACCTTTCAGGGTCATAATTGAACAGTGGCTGTGTCATTTCTGATGGCTCATATCTATACGGTGGCTTTACCCTCTATATCTGCAAGGGCATGTACAAATGTATGTTGGATTTGGTCACCCATTGACCGCCCTTTTCGCTGTAGTCTGAAAATTGGTCAAGGTCATCCAACCCGGGTACATTGGGACAAATATAAAATACAGGTCAGATGTTATTTTAACATATGGTATTATTGATGCATGACGATTTCTTGCTTCTTGTTTGCCGTTTTTTTCATTTGACATCTTGAATTTGATGAAGGAAATATTCCATAATCCAGTATGAGTTGTTTTCCTCATATTTAAAGGTTTTTGGAAGAAGTAATGCGACAACATGTGCCTGACAGCTCTATCTTTTAAGGTTTTTGAGAAAAATGTGAATATCAGTATATAAGAAGCTCATTCAAGGTTTGGGAAGTTTGAGTATAATTATATACTCTTGCTCATCAATATGGAATATTTTGATTTCGACTTTACATAAGAAATAGGCATGGCTAGACTTTGTCAAGCAAAACTCTTATAAGGAAATGGCAGATGATGCTTTCAGAATGATATTAGAGGATAAATAAATAATATAAACAGAAATAAAACAGTTGAAAGGATTCATTTGGGATACATTTTGTTACGAAAATGTGGGTTTCAGAACTCAATGAACTAGTAATCCAACAAAAATCTTAAAATCGGACACCTTTGTAGCTTGAAATAGAATAATGAGATTTGCAAAAAATTTTTTAGCATTCTGGCTAGTAGAATTTGCATGCAAGTCTCTTAGCAGAATGTTTACTTTTCTTAGGTTTGGTTAGATTTTGAGGATATGTATAAAAGATGCTTTTGTAGCTTGGGGAAGTTTGAGGATCAGTATAAAATAAAAGATAAAAAATATATAAAGGGCGCTTCATCTTGGTTATTTTAAAAATTACAAAAATGTTGTAACAGGTTATGATAACTTTATTCAAGTGTCAAACGGACTTTCTGTGTAAAACTATTGGAGGAAAAGGGCTAGGTATTATTTGAAGGTTACAAAGAAATAATTTTCTTAAAATTTCCAATCGATTAAATAACAGATGTTGATGAAATTAACAGCATCATACATGCACATGCTTTTTATTAATAGGTTTGTTTTTGTGTTAAATGTATGTTTTGATAATATTCATGGTAAGAGCATATTTATTTTACTAATACATGACTTTTTATTTGGGGGAGATTAAGAGCTTTTTCCAAAGAGTGGTATACATGCCTTCCATGTGATGTGGAAAACTGTAGATGTTTAAAATTGTCACGTGATTGAATATTGTTTATTAAGAGAATGGACACCACACATGTGCATTTTGTTATGTCAAGGTCAAATGTCAAATATAATTGTGTTTGAACATATATTTATATATTCATTTTTTATGTTTTAGAATGAAACACGATGACCGTTTCTAATGAAATAATGCAGTCCCCTTGATATTTTCCCTATCAATTCTAATGAAATAATACAGTCCCATTGATATTTTCCCTATTAATTTTCATTGACCTACTGTAAAAGACATATAAACTTTGAAACATTGAACTTCAATGAATAATGCCTAAACCGAATCATACTGAAAATAAAACTTTTATTAACCTTTAGACCCTAAACTTGTGTAAGTTAAAATTCAAATCCATTCTCTGTAGATCACAACAACCTATTTTCAAGTTCACAAATGATTGATTGATTGATTGATTGAATGATTGAATGTCCATGACAAATATTTTATGCATATTCAGGGAAATAGCAAATTAATGAATGATTAATTACTTGATGACTGACAGATTTTCTCATAATATATACGATATCAAATTGTACCATACAACAAAAAAAATCTCAACAATATAAAATCAAGTCCTGATAGCACTGGTAGAAAGATGTGAAATCAAATATTTGTTAATAGTTCCATTAGCTTGAACAACTAGCTTAGCCCTAAAACTCTTGGTTAGGTTTAAATGCCAAAAAGCAAGGACTGGGAATCTTTTGGCATTTGGTTCGCTTTGCTTCTAAAGTACACCAAACAAAATTTGCCACAACAAAAGTGAATCTGTATCTACAGTTTTACAATGAAATATATCATATTATATATCGTTGGATTTTTTTTTTGCTGCAGTTGAAGCTGAAGTTAATAATTCATTTTATTTCCCCATAGGAGGTGATGTTATTATTTTCAACTTTGTAATTTTGCTTCATTTTGTGATTGTAATAAACCAATGGTCTCGGGTAACCAGACTTGATAAAATATTTCTTTTTGGGAGTTTTTTGACAGATAAAAGATGAAATTTTAAGAATATAGTGAAATTATATTCTAATTATAAAATTGAAGTGTGATATTTTCCTATGAAGACATGGCATTTTATGACCGAGTTTTTCAATGTCATAAATTTAACATAGAGGGGTAATGGGAAATTTTTTCTGCTGTGGAAAACTGAAATTTTAACTGCAGGATGAGTTGCGGCAAAAAATTAGAATTCCAACGATGTATAACATGACATACTTCATAGCTGAACTATTGATATATTTTGACTTAAGTCATGGCAAATTTGGTTTGGTGTACTTTAATAAATATGAATATGTCCATTAACATCTTTTTGTTTTAACTGGAACTTATTTTTTATTGTCTCTAGCAAGAATGTGTAAATTATTGATAATTAATTAGTTTATAAATGACTGACAGGTTTTCTCAGGAAATATATTACACACATGTATAACAAATCGAATCATACAATAATAACATCGCAACACTATGAAATCAAAGTGCTAATAGCACTGGTAGAGATATATGTTTTATTGTCTCCAGCAAGAATGTGTGAATTAATTATTAATGATTTATCAATAAATGACTCACAGATTTTCTCAGAATATATGTGATAACAAATTACAGCATACAATAATAACAAAACAATATTAACTTTAAACCTACATGATGAAACATATTTCTATAGTCCTTTTCCAAAACATATTTCCTTAATTCCGAGATAAGTTTAAAATTAGGATTTGTACGCTCCACAAATTATTGTATAAAAACTAAAAATGAAAGCTTTAATTATTTGTTCTCAACAGAAAGCAATGCACATTTTAGCCGTGATTTCTATGGAAACTTCACACCATACTTCCCGGAAGCAGGTAACCAGAATGGTAAATTTTATTTTAGAAGGAACCACAGCCTTCCGGAAATGGGATTTTGAAAAGGGCTATACATACCATAATTGTAACAAGGATCAATTTTCCAATTATCTATATCTCGTTTTGCTTAAAAAACGGTTATGGAATTTCTCCATTCGAGATAGTTAAATTTTTAAATTTTAATGCTGAAGCCTTGGCGGATGCTTTAAATTTTATAATTTAACTATCGAGAGTGGAGAAATATTCTGTAACTGACTGGTAGCAGAACCAGGAATCTATTTCTCCTAAGAATAGAACCCCCAAAATGTTGTTTTTTCAAGTCCATATTTGGGAACCTCATTCTTTTGTACACTGTTTATCCATGGTATCGCAGAGAAATACTTTGTAATTTAAGAAATGACAAGTAGGAAAATACAGAATTTCAAGCAAACACTTCTTACCTAAAAAGGAGTTCATACATTAGTAACAAAAATTTTTGTGCGGCTTGAAATGAAAATGCAATCGACAAACTCAACGGCAGTACTAACAACAACTCTTGTGACAAAAATGTGGCATCATCAGTAAACAAATGAACAAAATGAGTTTTCAGTAAGGAAAAATTCTGAAACATGCCAAGAATGGTACTTATGTTTAAAATAAAATAACAGATAGAAATTTAGAATGTTTTCATGCTTTAAATAGTGTTCTTTAGCAATCAAATGTATTGTGCAATAAATCTAGGAAATTTAACCAATTGGTTCAAAATATTACTAAAATTTAACCAACCACTTAATGGCCCTAAGAATAGGAGATATCAATATTATTGCTGTTATTTTCTCTCTAAGAACATGAAGCTAACACAATTTTAAATAATAATATTTTGTTCAAAACCCTACAGTCTTGCTATGATGAGCTGGAACAAGAATGTCATGTTAGTGGAAGAAGTACAGGTAATTTATAGGTAATTAATTGATCATAATGATTTCTTTCTGATCCTTTCTTATCTTTAAATTATTTTTTCTAGTTTTTGGAACAAAAAAAATCTCATTTTTTTGCAATATGATAAAACCTCCATTTTCGTAGCCAAGTCTTATTAGTATTGAGGCTGGCAGTAGAAAGGGACTTATTGAAGGCAATAACACGACCTGTAGAAGTTTGAATTTGACTGTCATTCGCTGGATGGCTGTCTCGTTTTTTTAATATCATACAATAATTTGTCATTTTTATCAAATTCATTCTCCCTAAAATTTTGGAAGACTTTCCTTTTATGGAGTTTAAACTGGAAAAATTCAATCATTAAGCAGTCAAGGGAGTTGTGATTAATTCTTATAAACTGAATGTATAATAATTGTACCTTTAATATAAATAACTTGAGAATCTTGTCTTTTCCGTTCCATTTCTAAAACGACCGCAAAAAAATTGCATTAATTTTTTCTCCAGTTAGTTTTGATTTAATAGGATCGAACTTCCACAGTAAAAACATGACTTTTTACTCACTGCTGTTGTTTGTTTAATTGGGGTTTAACGCCACTTTCAACAATATTTTAGTCATATCGCGGCGGTTAGATATACTGGTGGAGGAAGCCTTAGTACCTGGTTGGACAGACCTTGAGCATGTAACTGAAAAATCTTATCATGTGCGATGTGATTTAAACAAAACCTGTTTTTGTATGGTACATAGTCAGACTCGAACTTAGAGCATAAAGGTGATATGCAACAGTGATCCGTACAGGTAGGTTTAAATCAACTACCTATACCGGTCTGCCACCCAGGCCCCCTCACACGGCTTTTTGGTGAAATAAAGAATCCTATAAAAACTGACCACAAGTTATTACATCACAATATCCTTTTCACAATTACATCACACACCTATGATCAATTTTAAACTGACCACTCTCAGAAATTCATTTCACAGAGGCAGATCCAGACTTTGGAAACGTGGGGCCCACTTCTTGTGGACCTCTTGATTCATCAACTTTCTCCATTTATAACGGAGTTTTTAGACCAAATTTATCCCAAACGTATCATTTTTTTTATCATTTATGCATTTCAAAGCACCCCCGGTCCGCCCCTGTCACAAGTCATTATTGTTAGATCTCTTAGTGTAGTGTTGTGTGTTCTATGTTTGTCTTTCATTTCATTTGATTAGCCAATGTCTTGTCTGTCTTCCAACTTAACGATTTCTTTCTGCCCATTTGATATCTTCAAATTCCTTTTAGAATGGCACCAACAGCAAATTCTTACCGCTTGTCCCATTTTTCTGGGTTGAGTAAGGCATGAATCATTTGGATTTTTTTCTTGGGGGAGGGTGGGTCTGCGATTTTTAAGAAAACAATTTCTGACCTTGATTTTTGTCAAAAAATGATATTTTCTGCATCTGGATTAAAAAAAATCCTGGCTAATTGAAAGAAAGATTACCAAAATAATTTTCTTATATTAACTTTACATGAAAAAAATTAACTGACCCCCATACATACCCCCCAAATGATCAAATGGTCTGTGTCTAAAAGGCAATCTCCAAGTTCTTGATGGGCCTAAATGAAAAAATATTATTGATTATTCAGAAAATGAGTCAATGGGACACAGATGTCCCTGTACCAGCAAACCAGAAGTTGACATATGAGAAACAAGAGACATGATACAACCTACAAAATAACAAATCAACTGAATACAGCTGGCAAGCTGAGAAATTGTTGACGGAAATTGATGGAGGGACAACTTGACATAAAAATCATATGATTTACTTATTAAAATACTAGATAAAAGTTTTTTATATCAGGAATTTTTAAAGAATAATATTGTTGAAATGAAAGAAGACAAGACATTGGTACAAAAAATTAAAGTTACTTCCCATAACCTTTGGTATTGCTGTACATTAGAGCAAATCTCCTTTTACCTGTTTCACTTACAATAGGATTATATGTTGCCTTTTAAATGGAAGATGTAGAGTATTTAATAGCTCTTTGGCCTTGAAAGTAGAAATGTGAAAATTGTCTATTTAATTGATCTGCTTGAAAGACTGCTGAGTAACATGATCATTGTTTTGATGATCATATTGTCTTCTTATATCAGCAGGTGTTAAAGCCATGCAAGTTCACCTGTCAATAAAGATGACAATAGGATCACCTAAGCTATGGTCATGTGACTTGGCAGTCTCTCAAGTAGACCAATTTAATGGACAATTTCAAGGCCAAAGAACTATTAAAGTCACTACATCTTCTATTTAAAAGGCAACATACAATCTTATTGTAAGTGAAACTGCTCTAACATGTATGTAATAGAATCCCAGTACATAATTTAATCAAAATCTGTAAAAGTGGATATTTTCCCGAAGAGGGATTTTTGTAAATTGTAAGGTTTTGCCAGGGTATAAATTTAATTTCACAGTATTGGACATTTCTAATAACAAAACAACATTTTATATTCACAATTTGGCATAAAAGTTCAGAACCCCAAAAAAAGTGAAAATAATCCCCATGTGAAAATTTCCATGTTTACAGTAGAAAATTTCCATGTTTACCATGTTTACAGTAGAAAATTTCCATGTTTACAGTAGTGTTAAATGTACAAAGTATACTAAAAGAAATATATAGAAACAAATAAATCAAGCACTATGTACATAAGCATGTTCATCCTCAATATACTGGTTATCACCTGACAATGCTACCATGGCGATGGCAGCTGTATTATCATTATCTGTCAGTGTTTCTATAGCAACAGTCGATTCGGTTGAACTAGTTGCTGTGGCAACTGATGACATGATATTCTGTGAAAGAATAATTGGAACCTGTTCAGTTGTGCCATCAGCTCTTGAAACAATCTGGAACAAATTCTGACCAATGGAATCAATGCCTGGTGGAATCTCGATGATGATTTGATTATCTCCTTCATTTACTGTTACTGGAATGTTTTCATTGGTTAGTTCGATGACCTCTTGCACAGACTGACTATCTTCCTTCACGATCGCTAAAATTTCCCCAGAATCTTGAGCAGATAATGTTGTTCCACTATCTCCAGTTCCAGCAAAGTTTTTATCTGTTGCTGTATTCTCCTCTTGATTTTCACCAGGTTGGGCATTTTCATGTTCACCGTCAACCATAGCACTGTCATGGACATCATTAACATCTTCTGTACTTTCTTCTTTGTCTACATCTTCAGGGTGATTAAGGTCACAATGTTCCTCCAGAGCCTCGAAAGAAGCGAAAGCTTCATTGCATCTGCGACATTCAAACACCATCAACCCTTCCTCCCCCATTGTATCGTCATTCTGTCCTTGACCTTCAGTACCTTTACGATGAAGTGTCTGGTGGCGCTGCAAGTTAAATTTTTTATTGAAATATTTCCCGCATCCTGGTTCATCACATGTGTATACTGATGAAGAAGTTGGATTGCCACCTAAAAGACAATAAATGTAAATTGTTTAATTAAATAAAAATTTACTCATTTTCAAGTGGGATTCATAATTTTTTTTTAGATGGTATAATAATAATAATATAATATAATATAATATAATAATATATTATAATAGTTAACAGAGGTGCTTTGCAAATGCAGCATATGACTGCAGCATGTTGAAATGTGAAAGGAGAACAAAAGACCCTTTTGATAAGAGTGGACACAGTAAAATGCTGGACACAGTGATTGGATAAAAGATCATTTTGACTCATATTATCTTCAAAATTGGTGTCACTTTGTTAATGTTTTCATAAGGAATCATTTGGAAAAAGCCCAACAAAATCGTACTAAAAATAAATTTTTTTCATATTATACAAAATTGAATTCCCTCCCCCCACTACTTTGACCCTTTTTAACTCAAAAACAGCAAAAGACAGAGAAAATCTGTTGACATACTTCTGAAAGGTTTCACTGAAATGAATTAAATGTAAAAAAACCTATCAAAATTGGATGAAAATTAAAATTTCACATCTTCTGCAAAATCATTTTTTCAAACCCTTTAACCTCTTTTATACAAAAACAGTACACTTTTATTGCATTTTTTTTTACAAATCATTTGCAAAAAAACCCATCAAAATCAAATTAAAAATAAAATTTTTAAATATTATACAAAACTGAATTCCCCCTCCCCACTTCTTTGACCCCTTTTAGCTCGAAAACGGTAAAAGATAGAGAAAATCTGTTGACAAACTACTGAAAGCTCTCATTGAGAGGAATTAAA
>JARWCS010335516.1:5000-11869 GCA_034783895.1 Geukensia demissa | reverse complement strand
TTTATTTTCATCTGATTTTGATAGGGTTTTCTCCAAATGATCCTTATGAAAAATTTAGCAATAGTGACACCAGTTTTAAGTATATTAATATGAGTCAAAATGATCACTTATCCAGTAATGTTACTGTGTCCAGCACTTTACTCTTTCCAGCACATTGCTACGTCCAGCACATTATTGTGTCCAACAAAATACTGTGTCCACACTTACCCAAAGGTTCATTTGTTCACCTGCGGTCGTATCATGCTGTGCTTGTGAAGCACCTAAGTTTTAACTGCTGACTGTTATATCTTATCACATGCCCATGTCCAGTTTTAGCATTGATAGGGGACAGCAGGCAGCTGTGATGCTGGATTAAACAGTATGAGGACCTCTATAAATATTCCTTTAAGATTGGTTCCAATTAGTCATTCAGTTTCAGAGCTGCAGATCAAATTGTGAAATCTAGTCAACTGAAATAATGATGATGGCTGACGGTACCCCGAAGTGACATAAAACACCAATTAGTTACTGCAGTTCTTATATTATTTAAGAAGTAATTCTTGGCAGCCATACTTTATTGGCATTTTAACATGGGTTGTCATTATATTTGTGAATATTTTTTATAACTTTTTTTTATCATTTTGAAGTGAGTTTTTTCTAAAACCACATACATAATTTATAATGGTCCAACTACCTTAATATTCTACAAATTTTTAGTCTTAACTGCAGGTTGGCGGCCATTGAGAACAGTTTTCTGGGATACACATCCAAGTTACATCCAATTATACACAAGAAAATCAGTAAAAACAAACAGGCAGTAGATGTGGTGTGTTTTGGTAAGAAATCAATTATTTATCTTTAGACTTTATAAATAGGCAATACTGTATTTAATAGAATAAATAGTACATGACATGTTTAAAAGAATCCCTTTTAAAAAAATAGTTATGAAATTTTATCTAGTACCAGTATACTTGAGCTGTTCAATAAAAACATACAGGTTACTCAGGGAAACCACTATAAAAATAAGTAAATTATCTACAGAGGCTTTTGATTTATTCAATTCTACAGAATCAACCCATTGCAGCAATTTCAAAAGGTTTTCAGAAAGTGTAATAGCAAATAACACAGAACATTATCTATTGGCTGTTACATTATTTCATTATGATGAGAAACTTTATTGTTAAATCATATCAGAAATGATGTCCAAGTGGTTTTGGGTCTCAATATTCAATATGTGTAGTTTGAATATTCAAAATCTCAATAAAGAGGATGATGATTATATGTGCGATTCAAATAAATTATAATTCATTGTATATTTCAGGACATTTGTTTTATGAGATGTGTACAGGACAGGAATTACAGACAGCACATCCCACCCCAGTAGCTCTAGATGAATGTAAAAGTCCTGATACTGTAAATGTAAGTCCATTTATGAATGGGGCCGCATCCCAGCACATCCCACCCCAATAGCTCTAGATGAATGTAAAAGTCCTGATACTGTAAATGTAAGTCCATTAATGAATGGGGCCGCATCCCAGCACATTCCACCCCAATAGCTCTAGATGAATGTAAAAGTCCTGATGCTGTTAATGTAAGTCCATTAAGGGAGGGCCATAGAGTAGAATGGGGCCGTATCCCAGCACATCCCACCCCAGTAGCTGTAGATTAATGTAAAAGTCCTAAAACTGTTAATTAAAGTCCTTTAAGGGAGGGCCATAGAGTGGAATGGGGCCACATCCCAACCCATCCCCCTCCAGTAGCTCTAGGTGAATGTAAAAGTCCTAATACTGTTAATGTTAATAAATTAAGGGAGGGTCATAGAGTGAAATGGGACTGCATCCCGACACATCCAATCCTGGGATCTCTTGATGAATGTAAAATTTTAAAAAACATAAGGAATTGAATAAATGCTGAAAAAAGCCACCAATTACTCAATTGAATTTGGTTGCATATAAGAACTTTCCTGGATTAACCTTCATCCAGTACAATAGTAGTGTCCAAAATTTAGTTTGTAATTTTTGTTGAAAGAAAACCAAGTCATTTGGCAATTTAAGATAATGTGCCAAAATTAACAAAACTTCTCATTTTTAACTGGGATGACGAACAACTTTTTATTCAGGTAAAAGTAGATAAAACATTGTCTTCCCAGCATCTACTTCATTAATGGGAATTATATACAGCATACGCCTCAGATTTTCTGGAACTTTACATGAAAGAAAGCAAGGGTATGGAGGTGATACCTCACTTAATATCTCTTAACTACAGACGATTGTGAATGTCCTGATACTCCAATACTGTAAACCAACTTTTTTGCGGCTATCAATTTTCGCGTTTTGATGATAAAGCACTGTTTCGCCGAGATTTATTTTCACGATTCTAAACCAGTGGAGGGATATTTTCGCGGTCGGGCATACTATATCGTACATTTTTACTGCATTTTATCAACTTGTGTTTTTATCAGTTTGATTTTTTAAAATAAATTGTGCGTTTGTTATAAATTGGCCTTTTGAATATAGATGAAGCCTATTAGTTGTAGAGTAAAAACTGTCTATTCATATGTCCTAAATTTAAATTCCTCCCAGAAAACTTTGATATTCATTGTAAAATAAATGTGTATTCCCGAACTTGTCAATGCCATAATCTGATAATGATCACATGACAAAATCTTAATTTTCACTCAGATTTTAACCTCTCCAATCACTTTGTTATAATTAATCAGGTACAATTAATTTTAAAATAAGATTGTATAAACAAGCAAATTTAATCAAGCATAATTGGTCACATATCATGAACATTTTAAAAACTGCTCATGCAGTGTTCAACATGTTGTTGATAGTAAACTGAGAAACATAGGCATCAGCATAGGGTCAAGTTGTCAATTTCTCATAAATAGTGTCGAATTAGGACTGCACTTTCGGTATTTATCATCTGTCATAAATTCATAGCTTTGTATAAATTTTGGGGGGAAAACAGTCAACTTATTTGCAGATATAATCTTTCATGATTTGTAAATCTACCACGAAAGTCGCGAAAGTTTATAGCATGCGAAACAAAGTTGGTTTACAGTATTTAAGTTTATAAAACATAAAATTCCTTCACATTTCACAGAAACATAGATCACACTCAAGTCAGTGAAATCACAAATATACTAAATCTATTTCAACACTTTAAATGACCTATATAATGATCTATTAGAGACCGTTTTATGTCTCAGTTGCTAACCAAAGACATAGTTTTGTGAAATTCTGCTAAAATGGAGACCATCCTGATAGAAATATTGTACAAACCATTGTAAAGATCTTTTTACCTTGTAAAAAATTTACTTGTTTAAGTAAAAAGTTAAATTTAAACATTTTATAACATCTGTTGAATGTGTCTACATTTTTTAAGCCGTAATTGAGATTTTTTCAGATGAATTTCAACCTTGTGTTATTTAACATTAATTATAACTTAAGTAACTTGCAATTGTAGAGTGGTAATTATTTAAAAAAGACTCTTTATATATTTTACCTTTCTAATAAACCATAGCAATGATGATTAGGAGGGGAAATCTGAAAATCATTAAATATTCATAAATTTTGGTTTCTCTAGACTTAATTTATTTAAGAATAAACAATAAAAAAGTTATAACAAAGGGAGATAATTTGGTAAGTTATATTTTACTTGTACAAGTTAGCTCATTTCACTTGTACATGTAGGATCACTAATCTTTAGAATTATGTTACTATTTGATATGGACTTTCTGTTTCAGGTGTTAAACTTTATATTTGAAAATGAAAATGGAAAATTTCCAACTATAAGAGAGGTATGTAAATGTATATCATTTGTAAAAGATTTGGTCTTTGGACTATAAATATATACTGGTGATGTACTAATAAGTTTTTGTATTTTGTCCCCAAATTTGAGGACTTTTTCACCTACCATGTGCAAGTACTTTTTGAGATTTGCCTTTGTTATGCCTTTGCATTTAGGTGAGGTGGTTATAATTTTTACCCCTATATGTAAATTCTTCAACAATCTGGTAAAAATTTATCAATGATTTCTCGGCCTGTATATGATCGATTTAAAAATTTATCAATGATTTCTCGGCCTGTATATGATCGATTTAAAAATTTATCAATGATTTCTCGGTATATGATCGATTGATTTGACATGTTTACTTCCTGTTTGCTGAGACATTGGTTGAAACTCTGTTATCTGGCGGGAGACATCCCTGTCCCATAGACACATTTTCTCTGTTTTTGATATATTTTGTATGTTTTGTTCAAAATTTTTGTTTTCTATATGGCTTTTCTATTTTTTGGTTCCCATCTTTATTACAGAAACCATTCTGAAGATTTTAATTTAACAACAGAATGGGAAATTTCATATTTATCTGTGATTTCATTAATATTCTGTCTTGCATTACCAGGAAGGAAATATTTTTGATGTTTCACCTATTCTGTGTACTATCTCTAGAAGTATTTTCTACATTATGAATGTACAATCTTGACATCTAGAAACAAAAAAATATCACTTCAACAGGAGTTAATATGGCTTTTCTGCCATATATATTTGGAAAAGATAAGAAAATGACATGTTGGTGATCAAGTGGATCAATGGAATTTGTCAATGGCTATGTGGGTATATGTTATTCCATCAAAAAGAGTTAGGTAGAATATAAACAGTTTTAGTCTTAGTTTTATGTTTCACATAATATAATATGGTTTTTGATTTTTTTCCAGATTTCTGAATTGGATTTTTTCTGCCATGAAAAATTATTAGAGCTGGCAAAATACAATCCTACCCCTGTAAGTTTTAATCACATTGCTACTGATGATGAAAAGAGATATTATCACATTGCTGCTAATGATGAAATGAGATATCACATTGCTAATAATGATGAAATGAGATATCACATTGCTGCTAATGATGAAATGAGATATCACATTGCTAATAATGATGAAATGAGATATTATTTCATTGCTACTAATGATTATATACAATATATAGTCTGTTGTAGAGGTCAATATGAGTTTTTTATGGACTTAGAATTAATTATTGACGGAAGCCATATTCAGAGGTCAATATTGATTCCTTAGGTCCATAAAAACTCAAATTGACTGATACAAAAGAATATAATTGTTTTATTACATAAGTAGTAAAAGTGAAACCAAGTCATTATGACTTTAATCAAATCATGTCTTACATAAAGTAATGGAAAGTTAAAGTGAAAGCAAGTCAATATGAGTTTTAATCAAGCAATATCAAGAATTACAATTTTTCACGTGACAGCTTTTAATCTAGTGACAATTCTAAAATAAAATTATATGTAATAAAAAAGAAATATTATAGCATATTAACTAATGATGAAAAGAGATATTCCCATGATGATTGTCACTATTGATGTCGATGCTTCTCCATGCTCTTCATTTGACATATGAATATAATGTCATTAAACTTATGTAATTTTCTAAGTGTAAAGCTTGAGCATTGGTAATGAAAATGGAGAAATATTCCATAATCCACAGTAGCAGATGGGAAACTGTGTCTCATAGAAATAAAATGTTCAAAATGTTGTTTGTTTATGTTCTCCTTTTGGGACCTCAATGAATTCATGGAGTTTGAAAAAAAACCAACTAAGTAGGAAAAATAACCTACCAAAACAGTAGCTCTAGCATTAAAAATCAATTTGTATCTGCCAAGTAACAAATTATGAGCTATAAAGCAAATTTCATCATGTGACAGTGTTGTGATGAGTTCAATGATTGATGATGAAATGTGTCCTAAGTAAGGAAAATTTCTAAAATGTAGCAGGAATGATATTTGCCCTTAAAGTAACTTACAAACAAATAAATTATTGTTTGAAAAGTATTGCACATTTAATCTTATACAAATATTTAACCCTCTGGGTGGTTAAAAATATTACAAAAATTTTACCCACTATTGAAATACACTAAGAATAGGAGAAACATATTTTACACTTGGGATATCATAATTCCAATATTTTTCAAGATTTAATCAATAGGTTACAATTTACCTCTATCAGATTTAGAAGTGGACACTGTCTAACGTTCCTAGCAGGAAAATAAGCACTGCTTTGGGAATGTTGAAGAAATCTTGCATTAATGGCTAGTGATCCTCAGGTGGTGCCTTTCCAAAATTGTATCTGGCATTCCCATCAATATGCTATACTCCTTTGGTAAAGGATGAGGGTCGTTAAGGCCCATTTTTGGCCCAAGAATTTGGCTAAAAAAATGAAAAATATCTATTATTTTAAATTTTTTGCATTTAATAATGTCTATAAAAAGAAAAGTCAACAGAAGTTTTAGTTTAATTATTTCTACAATGGTCACATGACACATAGAAAATGCATAAATTGTGAAAATACTAAGAAATTAATTAATTTGATACAATATTTGATACTATTTTGTAGATTTTAATATAGATCGCACAAAAACATTACAACCAAACTTTGTACAATTAAAGATCTATCAAGTACAAATGTTTGGTTAAAATATCTTCTTGATGTTTTTGTGCGATCATAGCTATTTTGAACAAAACATCTCCAAAAATTAAGTATTTTTACCGAAAATGTTAAATTCTTGTCAAAATAGTCAAATATACCCTTTCATTTTGTCGAAATGACGAAAAGTATACAAGAAAAAGTAATGAATTATTGAAAAACGATTATTTAACACCATTTTCACAAAAACTTATTATTGTTTCACAAAATCTAAAATTTGGGCCAAATATGGGGCTTAACGTACCTACTCCTTTGATTGTATTTATATTCTGTTTATCGTATATTTGAACTTTGAAGGTATTTTGAGATATGTCAAGGAAAACCCGTTTCATTTTTTTTTCATCTGTTAGAAAGTTTTACAGATGATTGGATATCACGTTGGATG
>JARWCS010335496.1:0-11871 GCA_034783895.1 Geukensia demissa | reverse complement strand
CATGCAAATGTTCCACAATAAATTTATGTTAAAATTTGAACATTTATTATTACATTAATAAATTAGTTTTAAAAGATTATTATATAATAAACAAGTTGGTGTCACAGTTATTTGCAAAGATGTTTATATGATCTATTAACTAAACATTTCTAATGTTCATTTTTATAATTGTAACCTATACAGTTAGTCTTAACAGAATTCTATTTTACCAGAAGTTGGAAAGAAACAACGCAGTTAAATAGTAAAAACAGTTTTGACGTATTTAAATAGACATGTTCTTTGCTAGCTGTATATTTATGATTTATTTCTGTAATACACTTCAATTAAAACAATTAGTCCTGTCGTTCATGTGGTGGTCATCTTTCACTCCTTCAAAGGTCTGGTATAATAATTTTTCGTTCGGTTCTTAAATTCGTTGATTAGTCACCCTACAAATCCACGAATATTGAATCACCAAGAATAATAAGTCTTTCACAGTAATTTCCGTTAAATATCGAACGAAAAAGTAGATGCAGTCGGGAAATAACACTCAACACGTTTGTATCATGACGTTATAGCTTGCAAGACTCTCTTTGAATAACAAAGTACTAAGCCTACCCGTTTTCTTTTCTGGATTCTCAGACTGTTTGCCATTCTCTTCACAATTCTTAGTTTTACGTTCCTACAATACAATATCATAGCATATTTATACATACTAAAGTTTTCATTATGGACATGGATAGAATACAGGAACTTGTATTCTAGTGGTTGTTGCTGTTTAAGTAGTCATTTATTGTTATTCCTTTACCTTTGTTTTCAATAGATTAGGTCGATTGTCGTGTTTTATGTATAGTTTGGGAGCCTTCTACAACTTCCGTTATGGTATGGACTCTGGTTCATTATTGGAGGCTGTAATGGGATCTGCAGAAGTTTAAATTCGCTTGTCATTTGTTGGATGGCTCTCTCATGGACAATCCCCCATTTTCTATTAATATATATAGTATAGTATTGCTGTAAACAAAACACAATTGTGAATACATTTAAATCATTTTATTTGATTCGCATAAGGACTAAGAATGTAAAGTTGTGTTTGATGTCGTAGATTAAGAATAACACATTCTGACAATTGAAACAAGCTACAACACTCCCCTTTATTTTTTGTGTTCTGTTAAAACATTCTCCAGTTATAATTAAGCAATTTAAGTTCTAATTTTCTTTAAGCAACTGGTTCCATCTCCTTCTTGAAAGCAAAGGAATAACATAATTACAATATCATGTATTATATATAACACAGTATTAGTAGATGAATTAATATTTATGAGTTAAATGTCAATTTAGGAATCTGTTGATCCAGAGCTAAGAAACCAATTTTCTAACATTCTTTCATTAAAAGTACAATTTATATTCCATTTAAAATTATAATGAATACAGCAAAGCTGCTAGTGGCATTGTGATGATTTTATTTTTGCATGGGGCGTTGTGAAAAATGTAAAAACGACAAATAATTTGAAAAGACACTGAATGAATTCATTGAAAGTATACATATTTTAACCCAATCCTACCTCATACATGCTATGAAAATCACCATTTTGTTTTCCAACTGAAGTTAGGACAACTGGTTCCCCATCTGATTGTTTCTGCTTTTCTAAACCCTTGAAAATGACAACTATTGATGAAATGTTATTCTTATATACATTATTTTATTGCTAGGGTCGTTCTTGACAACCGTTTTTTTTAGTTTTTTGATGTGTATTGTAACCTTTTTAGTTTATGTGTTGTATGTTGCGGCCATTTCTTAGCTTTCTGTGTTGTGTATAGTAGTCTGTTATAAGTTCATGTGTTGTGTATTGTAGTCTGTCAGGTTTATGTATTGTGTGTTGCAGTCAGGTTTTAGTTTTCCATTTTTTAGACTTCAGGTCGTTCTTAGTGGTATGTGTGTCCGCCTTTATCTCTGTCTCATTTCCTGTTTCAGAGATGTCTATCAAAATATAAGCCTTCTTAATTAAATGATTCTTATTGTCTTAATTAGATGTAAAAATTTTCAACCAATGTGCTTATCGAATGTCACATTCCCTACACGTAAAAAGTCAAATGACTTAATGTTCCATCTGCACCCGAATATACAGTTTACTGTAGCAGTCAAAAGTCTTTATCAAACTGTGTCCAATTCCTTTTTCTCACGTGTAATTTTTTTTAAATTGCTAAACTTATTTTTCAATGCATGATAATATTTGCCAATGGACTTTAAGCCAACGAAGTTCACATACCTTTCTGTATTTGGCAAGTGTCATAATCATTTCTAGCAGATAAAATGCGTAAGTTCCTGTAAATGAAAAATGTTAAATGACAAAACAAATGCCCATAAGTTGAAATGCTCAAAGAATTTAGGACTTAAATGATCTTAGACCCCTGACTTTTATAAAGCAAGTGCGTATGTGATTGATTAAGTTTAGAATGGCATGTTTTTTATTTAATAATATTTACATTACGATTAGACTAAAGTTAAAACATCTCACCAACTGTCCTTTCATAATACAAATATAAAGAGATATATGTACCACAACAAAGAAATGACCTTCCTGTATATTTTGATTCAACAAGAAATAAACATCGCTCTCTGATTACCCGAGTGACCAATGGTAAAAATTGTTCTGTTTGATATATGAACATTTTTTTCAAAAAAAAATTTCACCAGTCCAGTTTTCAGACTTGTTTGACATAAAATTTTCCAAAAATATTTTACATTAACCCTTTGGTAGCACATTGGTTGAACCTTTTCTAGATTGAGAAAAACGTACCTAGCAGAACAACAAGACTGTACCAGATGTATGGGTCTACATGTATTTCATGTTCGTGTTCCTCGAGTTCGTCTGTTTCATTGGTAATTAGTTCGTGGGAATGACTGTGTATACCAAAGGCCTACATGAAAACAAAAACAAAACAAAAAACAAAAAAATATGGCAATAGTTTGTTTATTGGAATATTTGTAAACGTGAAAGAAATTAAACAATTTTGAGCAAAAACAACGAAAAATCTTTTAAAAATATCATAATCACAAATATGTCACTAAGTTTTGCTCGACGTGTGGTTGATCGACATATATATAAGCCTCACAGCACGTCATGCAAACAAATATAATGTGTGAACTGAATGGTCCCATTTTTATACTTTATCACTTGAGGATAGTTTAATTTGCATTAAGGGCTCATTTATACTTCCAAAGCGATCGTCGCGCGACTTACGCGCGACAGTCGCGAGACTTCGCGCGAAAATCGCTGGGTGTTTATACCTGTCGTAGATTGTTTAAACTTTTAATCTCAGGTAAAATCGCGCGACATCGTGCGGTAGTCGCGCGATATTCGGGCGACAGTCGCGAGATGTCGCGGGACGAAGTATAAATGAGCCCTAACAGTTAATGATTATGGTTCAGTTGAAATTGTTTAACAAAAGAAAATATTTAAATTTCAGTTCTAAAATAACAACAGATAACACCTTGCTGTATATCACAAGGACCAAGTAATGAAAGATTTATTTGTTTATATACCTCTGGAATTAAATGAACTATCGCCCCAGTAAATAATGTCCCAACGGCCAATCCAAGGAATATGGACAAAAATACGTGATATCCTTTACTATATCGCTTTGCACATGGTAAAATGACAGCTCCACCTATTGAGCATATGCAGCATAATACATTGGCTAAAATTCCATACCCATACACTGAAAATAAATTAATAAATCAAAAATTTGTTATATAAAATGCCAAATGCAAGGGCCACTTTTTGTATTTCTTTTGATTATCTATATATATGATTTTTCCATTGTGTAACTGTATCATTTGGTTCTAGCTTTTTATATCACGATATTTTTTGCAATTTCGGTTTTTTATAATTTCATATGTTTAAAAGACTGAAACCCATATCTTTGATACACTACGGCATCAGAGCGCTTACATAATGAACTACGATTTTGATCTCTTGGCTATTTTATATCAGCCGATTTGCTTGTAAAAATCTGAAAGCTCACCAATGTTATAATTTATAAGGCCATTAAAAATTATTTCTTATCAATTGTACTCATTTATTTTTCAATTGAGAATTTAAGTGCTTTACTGCTGGTGTGAGCATTTTTGATTGTGGAAGTTAACAGCCTGACTAAAAGTGGAATATTTCTTTTGAACAGGCTTGTGTTTGTCAGATTGACTTCTGGTTTTCTTCTCTTGATACAAGAATTTCTAAGGAATAATGATGCTTTCAGATTAAAATGCAGACAAATAGTTTAATCTTACCTTCTGCGGTAGTTGGTATATGTGAATGCGACTTCATTCTAAACCATTTCTTTTAAAACAACTAAAATTAAAATATAAAATGTCCAAAAAAAAAAACCCATTTCAGTCCAGTGTAGAATACCTATGTAAGAGAGCGAATCATTTACAATTTTGAAAAAATTGTCACATGCAAATGCCTTTTATTTTGGAATGTAGATTCATTTTTTTTTGCCTTATGTAAGACTTTATTGGGGTTTTTTTAATTTTTGGGTCGGCACATTTCGCTTTTATTTTCCATATTTTCAGTTTTCTTAGGCACTTTTTGTTTTTTTACCACCTGCTATGCATCATTATAGTTATTGAGATATTAGTAAAGGTTAAAGGATGAATGTAGGTTTTTATTTCAATTGAACAGCTGAGTAAAGCGAGGGAAGTAATAGAAAACCTGACGCCGAAGGCGGAAGGTTTTTAAGGCCTTCCCGAGCTTTCGAAGCTGTTTAATAGAAATAAAAACCGTACTGAATCCTTTAACCAACTTACAAACCGAAAACTACAGAAAATGTTAAAAATTGTTGTAATTAAGGTACCTGTTCTCCCTTCACATGGACTGGTCCAAATCACACAATTCATAACAAACTCATGTGTTTAAACAACACGCGCAGGTAAACTTCATTTCATGAGGAAAGTGCTTTTATATAAAACGACAGAGAAAATCTCGTGAAAACTTTTGTTCATGTATAAAGTTTGTGATATTGGATTATTATGTTTCGGCGAAATACTGCAGGTAAGTGTGATTTAATCATGTTTATGTATTAGGAAGCGTAAATAATTCCTTTTAGCCATACCGCACCTTCTACATTTGTGAAATTTAAAACTGCAAATGCAATTTTTTCTTTGGTCCCGCTACGGCGTTATCAGTACTTTAAGTTTAATTTTAAAATGTTTCCATTTTCATCTAGTGACTACACATACATGTATTGACGTTTATTAATTTTCCTTTGATGGCCCCGTTTAAATTGCAGGGACGCACTCATTATAGCGACATTTAGTTTAAAGGCAGAATTATTACCTGCCAAAGGTGAATTATTTACCTGAGAGGAGTATTTAATTCGGAGTAAGTTTTATTTCAACAAAAGAATCTATTGAAGAATAGAATCGACCACTAGGAATTGTGAAAATAAAATACTTGCATAACAAAAGAAATGTTACGTATCGGTTTGTAATGTATGTTATATTTGAGTTTAAATATTAAAGATCTTTTATAAGTATGTGAAATCCTTTAGGATATATAAAAAAATAAAATGAAAAAGACAAAACATAAAATAGAAGAAAAAATGATAATAAAAAATAAAGAAAGACACGAACCCAACAAAATTAAAGCCTCGAACAGATTAAAAGCATCATTTAACTTTGAACTAAAGAAAAACAGATCTTAAAAATTGTTTTGAAGACCCTGGTTTTGAACAATATCACAATGAAAGATATAATATAAATTTATAGCCTTGCTTTTCATCGCTATTAAATTTCTACATTATTCTGCAAATCATAATATTTCATTTGAAAAAGAAAAATATAACCAAAAAACTTAATTAGGTACGGAGTATTCACAACAACTTAAAACGTTAAAGAGATCTTAAAATAATTAATGGGTAAAATTTCATATATCAAATTAAACTAAATGGCACATGTTGAAAGATAAAACAGACTCCGTAACGGGTTACATTATGATCAAAGACTAGAAGCAATTTCCTATGGTAGATATACAAGATTAAAATTGGTATTCATTTATCTTTTACAAAATATGGTACTCCAGGGACAGTATAAATTGGCTAGTAGAAAGTGTAACAATGAATAACAAATATTTCATTAACAATATGACAAGTGTCTTTCTGTTACAAAATACAGGTTTAACAATGTTGTACCAATATGAGAAGTTTGATTGTGCTAGACACGTGTTTTAAGGAGTAACCTCTCATTAGCAGCATTTAAACCAAAACATTGGAAGACCATGATTCAAATATTGTAGAAAGAAGTACTCATATCCAAAACAATCTGAAATACGCTGACAAGTCAAACTGAAAGGATATCTAATTTTGACAACTGACAAAATAGTTTAGGTGTGAAATAAATTTAGCTTTGAAAACTACCTTCAACGTCAACCCCGATGAAACTATATTATAAGTCCTTCCTGAAGACCTATCTTAAACCTGATTTTTTATCTGTTAATTAATATTGAAACTATATATAACGAAAGTCATAGTCAATTGCCTATGAGCACAGGGTAACATTGTTGAATACTCTTCCAAATGGAACAGTTTCTTAATGATATCAGAAAACCTTTATGGAATACTGACACGCTCTTTCACTTAATATGATCGATACTAAAACATGTTAAATATCAATATTTAAGTATATATTTGTGCTGAAATGTAAAGTCAAAAGAAGAATATGGGATATATGCCAGAACAACACTGTTGTTCTTTATGTTTTATATGTTCATTCTATTGGCAACACTTTGATCTAGCTTTGGCGAGCATTCTAAGTCTTGGGGCTTATTGAGTAAAGTGCACCAGTGGGGTTTTGGTGTTAGTCTACCTGTTTCATGCTTTGTCACTGATCCCACAGGTTAAAGGGGAAGGTTGAGCGCTCACAAACCGGTTAATCCACATCTCATATATATGTTTATAACAAATATATATTGATTCAAAAGCCAAATTCAACTGTGCGTGCATAGCGCTTTTTGGATCAACTGCATCAGACAGCCCAGGGCCAAAAGTTTTAAGATCGGTCGAACCTTTTGAATTTATCATTACATTCATTGACCAAATGAAACAACAGCTCACGGTGCAAATAACGCCAATAATCCAAATCAAAAATAACAGTCAGGGAGTTGTGCAATTTATTATGTTAAAATGATCTAAACTGTATCTTTTTAACATACATTCCAGTCCTGATAATTAATAAGAGCATACAACACAAGCACGGGAAGATTTAAACGACTTCCATACAGCGCAAGAGAAAACCCCCATATTAATTTTCAATAGAAAGAATATGGAATGTATGGCAAGAAGACACGACCGCAACTTATATGCGTTCATAACAAATATATACTAATGCAAATGCAACACTCAACCGCGCGCAAAGCTTTTCTAGATCCACCCTAAACAGACACGTCAGGGAGCAAATATTGGTCCTTGACGTATAAAATAATTGCCATTTATTTTAGCATTTGCAAAACACCTTATAATCTTTGAATTATAATAATAATTTTAACTAATCCGATGAAACATTATTTCATTAATAGCATAGTTGAAAACATATAGCTTTTTATAGTCTACATCGACATGGATTTTTCAAGTTTGTTTTATTGTCATAGTGCAACACTTCCTACAATCACTTCTGTGTCTGTCCAATGAAATGATCCCCTGTAGTTCAGTAAGTGTTGTTGTTTTGATGTTCCACTGCAAGCTGTAATTTTAAGCTGTAATCGATTGATTAGTTACATTTAAACAGATGTAGTATCACATTTTTTGTTTGAGGACCTTTTAAGCTTGCTTTATGGCATGTATCTGTCCATTGATGAGAGCATGGAAGTATTATGTAGATGTTTACTTGTTTGCAATCTTGACTTGTTTTGTTGAAAATGTAATCAAAGCACTTGTTCGTAGTTGTTTTCTCAAAAGGAACAGACAAAGAAGATAAATATGCAATGCTGACAGTAGAAACATGACACTTTTGTTAAATGAAAAACAAAATCAAAAAACAAATATATAGATGAAGTTATTATAAGAATTTTAGACTTCTTAAATGACAAAAAATTATCAGGTTTAGTGGAAGATTATTAGAGCGGACTTTTGACATTCCAATGGGCACTTAATGTGCTTTCCTCTTTGCTTACCAGTTGTTTTACTAATTGTCACTTCCTCCAAAAGCGATTGTAGAACAAAAGAAAGTTAGTTAACTCATATGATTTCAGCGTTCGTTACACAGAATTTTCACTAGAGAAGGTTACATTTAAACACTATGTCCAAAGTTATAATGTCAATTTCCCGTTCATTGGCAGTAACATCCCTCCTGTCCGTGCGAGTGGCGTATGCATCTCACAGTTCATACGACACTCCTGAGCATGTGTCCAATGCAGCGATTGTCTCAGTTAAACTCAGGTGTTGACAAAGACATTGTCAAAGAGGTATCGTGATTTTCGTGATGGTTGAAGTCATTGCACTAGTAATTTTACGGTCCATACCATAATTTGAAAGCCAGTAAAGAATAGATCTTTTCCCATATGAATATGAAAATGGAAAGATATGGGGTAACTGTCAGGTACATCGCAATCCAACCACGAGAAAAACAGAAGGAATTTACAAATCTACTGTTCTCCACGAGGCTTTATCAAGGGTGGAATATCTTTGGTTGTAAAAAGCTTAAAATCGACCCAAATAAACAATGCATGGATACATAATATGATACTGCTCTTATCTGAACCTTTTTAAAATGATACTGCTCTTACCTAAACATTATCAAAAATATACCTGTAACCAAACATAAGAATACAAGGAAAAACAGATGAGCACAATTCCGGACTTGGGACATGCATATAAAACATGTTTTATTCTATTGGGATCCAAACCCTCCCTCAGCAAGTGCGGATCTTTTCTTGTATGTTGTCATGTAACATCTAAGCAAGCTATTCGCTTTCTTTGTCAGGATTCTGTTGTTATGATCTTGTTACAAAGCAGGGTAGCCTGCCCAAATACACCTGAATGACAGTTAATGTTACTGAAAATAAAAAGTTAACAATTGCTTGAATACACAGGAAGTTAAAGATTGAGAAACACGAACACTTAAAAAGCAAAATGATATATCATGTGTTACAGAAACCACTGACGAAACTAACAATTATTGGACTTAACATATGTAAAACCTGACAAATCACATTTATTGAGAAATATCGACACCTTAACAAGGAACAACCAATAGTTCAAAATGTAGACCACACCCTCAACAAAAGTTGAATACCCACTATGTTTGACGAATTGTCTCCATTAAAGAACATTAATCCGCCAAATAATTTCCGAACAAATACTCTTTTTACAAATGAATATTTTCTCTTTTTACAGTTGAATTTATCCTTGCACTTTTACGAGTAATATACGTATTAACACCTTTCACAAAAGAAATGTCTTTTGGATTGCATACTACTCTTTTTAACAGATATGCATTAGGGTTTGACACCAAACTCCTCATGTGTAAATTTGTTTTATTACGTCTTTGGACTATGTGTTATACCAACACTATATGGAAATATTTATGACTACTATACTTTCTTTTTTGCGCCGAATGACAGGCATATATACCGATCAAAAAAGTTTCACGACAAGTGTAACTATAAACATTTATAGTTATGTTAAATGTTACTTATCTAAAGAATCTTCTGATGATCTACATCAGTCACCCACATTTGGTGGGTGGCTGTCTCATGGACAATCATGCCACATCTCTTATTTTTATATTCTACCTAAGCTCTATTTTAAAAGATACGGCGTTTTTTGCCTTTGGGGAACGGTGCTTGGCTTAAATTAGATACAATATAAAAATGTTCTTTCGTCATTTGCTTTTGTTTATGCTTTGTCCCTATTGCATAATTTTGGCAACATTAGAAAATTTGACGTTAAACTGAAGTTAAATGACGTCACCGCTAATCAATGTTAAACAAGTAATGAAAAATTTAATTAACGTACATTGATGTAAATCGTATGGATATGATTATCATGATAGACTTGTTTTACCTGTAGAATTCTAGATAAAAACAAACACACGATAAGTCCATGTGATGCAAAACATTTTCCGAGCAGAAAACATTGCAAAGATCTAATTTCAGTATTTAAGATTTTCTTAAAATTTGCCTGATTTATTATTATAATATGTCTTGCATTAAACGCATTACTTGGATACTTGGAATACGCGTTTCTTTTGAAAACATTTTCAGGTGTTATGGATGTAAAGCTTGGTATATGAGAAAGACATATTTGCAATTTGTCAATAAAGGGGATTGGTAAGACATATTTCCAATAAGGTAGAGAAAACACCTCTAGACAACTTTTAGACAACTTTATTGAACAACGCTCAGACACATATTTGTATAACTACAACCAGGTACAGTCATTTTAAATTAACATGAATACATAACATTTGTAATATTACAAATATATAATAGTTTAAACAAAACTACACGATGCAACCTAATAGTAAATAATGTTTCAGAAAAGATTTGACAATTTCCGAACAAAGATTGATAATTTCTTATATAAAATAACACTACAATATGTCATTAAACCATATAGTTTTTATCTACATGGGTAAGTGGTATAATACATAGGTATAAATTTCTGTCTATATTCCCTCAGTTTTTGAAAATTACACGAAAACAAATAATGGAACTCATCTCCTATATCTTCGTTACATAAATTACATATGCGATTTTCAATAGGAGTTCCATGCCATCGACCAGTTTCTACTGGAATTTTTAAATTAGACATACGCAGTTTGCTGATCCAAATTCTATTATTATCTAGTAATTTTGTTAAATCCGTTTCCAAGCAAAAATATTTTTGAAACTAGATTAAAATTGCCCTCTAGTAGATAACTGCATATCATAATGCCATTTTTGGATAAATTGATCTTGTAGAACCTGTTTTACATTCACTTTATAGTCTGAAGTATCTTGGTTAGCAAAACCAAAACCCATGCCAGTTTCATTAAATATAGACTCAATGCAATTTAACCACTTGAACTGTTCAACACCACTTTGTTTTAAGCCTAACAATAACTTGTACATGCTACTACTTAAATTTTCGCCTGACAATAATTTTCTCCAAAAACAAATCATCCTGATTTTTACGGTGATGTCTAATGGAAACTTTCCAAGCTCACCATAAATCATATAGTTAGGTGTTGTTGAACGAATGTTTAAGATTCGTTTACAAAAATTTAAATGTATTTTCTCTATAATTTTCATGTTTTCAAAACCCCAAACCTCACAGCCGTACAAAGGAATAGGCTCTACCATAGCATCAAACATTTTAAGCTGTAGGTCAACTGGAATATTATGATTTCGAATATTTTTATATATACTATATAAAGATCTTTGAGCTTGGTTTACTAGTTTTTTCTTGGCTTCAGAAAAGTTCCCATTATATTTAAAAACCAAAGCCAAATATGAATAAGTATCAACTAATTCTAAATTGTCTCCAAATAATTTGAAAATATTATTTCGTCGTGTTCTTCCCTTGCTAAAAATAATAACTTTAGTTTTTGAAATATTGACTAGCAGTTTCCATAGTTCACAATAACTCTGAAAAATATCTAAAGCATTTTGCATACCTTCAGCCGAGTCAGCAAAAATAACTGTGTCGTCAGCATACAGTATAGCAAATAGTTTTATATACATATTAAGTTCAGTAGATTTTTTCAACACAAATTCAAGTGGACGCCCATTCATATCACTGAAAAATTGATCAAGGTCATTTAAATAGATAAAGAAAAGAAACGGATACAAATTTCCCACTGTCTTACCCCAGTAAGACAGGGGAAAAAGTTTGATTTTTATTGTCATATTGAACACA
>JARWCS010335495.1:2500-19942 GCA_034783895.1 Geukensia demissa | reverse complement strand
GGGTTTGGGGCAAGCCCCCCCCCCCCCCCCCTATCCCTCACTTCAGGAGAGGGGGCCTGATCAAAACCCTTGACCACTGAACGTTTTGAATTCATAAATGATTTTTATATCACAACACTTTAAGGCAACATATGTTTATTTATAATTTCGACATCACAGAAGTTTTATTTTAAATCTTTACCTATATTGACACTTACTTTATACGAAAGTTGACGAAATTTGGCATAATTTTTTTTGTCCCACGAAAATCTGTGTGTAAACAATGAACCTAGACAATAGACTGAAGTGAATACTTCAAATGCTTTCTCACAAAAAAATGCATGACAAGTGATTTTAGTGTTTTAATTGTCATACAAAAAATCTGTTTATATTAATACTCAGTGATTATCAATGTCTGGATACATCTTGAGACGTCTTGAGACACACAAAACTTATTAGAAGATTTAAATTGTGAAGCATTGCCACTTATAATCAAGCATGAATTACCTTTTGTTGCAACATACCACCTAAACAGGACCTCTATAAAGACTTTTACTGTTTTTTCTTTCCTTTGCAGAGGCGTCATACACTATTCTGAGTTTTGTTGTTTGTTTTAAGGGATTGATGACACCGTGATGAGGCATATAGTGGATTAAGCCAACACTATCTTCAGAGTTTACTCTCTCAATCACTCCTTTCTTTAACTGATCCTGGATCACACTATCATATTTTTCATCGAATCACTAAATCGTGTATTTCCTCTTTCTATGGCCATTTTACACGATACCTGCCATTCTTGAAGTTAATGCTTTCTTTGAAGACTGGCATGATCTTTTCATTTTCAGAAATCTCAGCATCCTCACGTATGCCTGTATTTTCAATATCCCAGAAATCGTCAAGATTGGGTTTTAAAGGTAGATGTGAATCTAAATATTTGATTACTCCAGCTTTAGTTTTCAGTGTAGTGTTGTGTGTTCTATGTTTGTCTTTCGTTTCATTTTGTAGGCCATGGTCTTGTCTGTCTTCCGACTTAACGATTTCTGTCTGCCCCTTTGGTATTTTCGAATTCCTTTTCCATTAAAGCTTGTTTGCAATAGACTCAATAGTTCCAGAGAAGAAGATTTTTAAGATATACCACCCACTTTTTCTAATTTAAATAACAGCAGCCATCTTGGAAGGCAGGGGGGATGAGGGACATTAATTTGGAAATGGAACACTAAAGGACAATGGCTGCCAAGTATGGTTCAAAATGGCCCAGTGGTTTGAGAAGAGAAAGTTTACGAAAACAGACGGGCGGCCGGCGAACGAACGGACGATAGACGACGGACGCAAAGTGACGGCAAAATCTCACATGACCTTTAAGGTCATCTGAGGTAAAAACGTATCAAAAATTTTTCACTTGATCATAAAATTGACAAACAATAATAATATCAAACAGAATATTAAAAATACATTTTGGCACTTCGAAAATACGAAATTACTTGTATAATAAACAATAGTCTGTAGTGAATAATCTAGACTATTGATTTACATACAGATTTTCTGTATTGTCATGAAGAATGTACTCTAAAATCGCTTGATAACACATCCTGTATTCATTCTGAAAAAGATATAAAAATATATTATTTCTTTATTTTAAAAGTATTCTTTCTTAATAACTATATACCGTTAGTGGATGAGTTTTAGTTCTTTAGAATTATAATATAGTATTGAAATTCATTAGGTTGTCACCTATCAGTCATAATATACATGATATAATATCGTTGAAAACTATTTTGAAAACGATCACTATTAACATTTATAGGTCAACATAGTACGTTTCCCATAGTTAAAAAAGAGTAAAAAATAAGAAAATACATGGTTCAAGCTAATCGGCAACCGTCCCAACACAACCCAATCATTACCGGTTGATTGACTATTGTTAAACGCTACCTCGGCAGTAATAAAGCAATATCATGCCGAGAACAACCGCAATCTTAACTAAAATATATCAGCGATTAAACATGTGATATTTATCCTTATCTTTGTTTGTCTAAAAATAAAATAAGTTTTGAAGAAAATGTTAAAACTGCAAAACAGAATATCACAGACCAAATAGCCTAAACCTTATCAACTATTACAATGGTCGTTGTTGCTTAAAATATCATCATATTCTATTAAAACCTTATCTTATCTTAAATACCCTTCCAGTGTCTTAAAGAAAACAGTCAACGACGGCGAAAAGTAAAATACGAAAAAATAACCTATCACTGACAGAATTAAAAAAATTATTGATAGCTGTTTTTAAAGGCACTCAAGTACTGAAGACGGGTGTTGTGCGCAAGACAGGGGATGCTTACCCTTCCGATGCACCTGATCCCACTCCTGTTTTGTAAAGGAGTTCGTAGATTCCAAGCTTTTGTTCCTTTTGTTTACGTTTTATCTTTTAGTTTGTTTCAATTTGTCTTGTCTCTTTGAACTATGAACTTTTGATCTCTCGCATGGGTATTCTACACTGGACTCATTAAATCTTTGACTGTTCTTTGTCATATCTGCATTAAGGTCAAGGATACTGTAGACGTTAATATAAATCTACTGTAACATGACAAAACGTTTTCATATTTATCAACTGCCTTGAAGTGACTACCGTATTTAATAGTACATAGTTGTAGAACAAAAAATGTTTGTACTTATAAATGCAAACAGTGATGTATAATTTCACATGGACAGTGACCTGATTAATTTAACGGTTTAAACATGAGTATTCAATACAGTCACTTATGAAAAATGCATCACTTAAAATCATATTTCATTATCTAGACAATAATGTTATTTTTTTCATTTTGCAACACAGCTAGCTTATAAATCGATTGATTTGAGCAATTTTTAATTATGAAATTATCTTACAAGTGAAGAGCAAAGCTCAGGTCTGCGGACCTGCAATTGTCGCACTGCAGTAAAAATGTCAACTTCGTTATCACACTTTATTTGTTGTATCACATTGAATACGGCACAATACAGCCCACACAGAGATGCACCATCTCTGAAAAATTACATAAACGGTACAATACTTCATCTATATATAGCTTAAACAGAACTTGAGGTAAAACTACTGAAGCCGAGGACGCAATAATGACGTGATCATAATAGAAAGGTATTATGGATAAATCATTGTTTTCTTCTCTTGTTATTTTGTTTTATTGGTCTCCTTAGTCATTTTAGTTCTTTCCCCCCCCCCCTTTTTACCGAATACCTTGATATGCAGTTAACAGAATCATTGAAGAAATATTAAAATAAAATCTTAACATTACAAATTTACTGCCTTCCAAATTATCAGAATATTATATATTAATGTACATAACCCAAATTGTGGAAATAATTTATCTTGGAGTTGAAACGTACTTGCTCATAACAGTAACAGGCTTTTTTGCCTCAGATTTCAATAAGGCTGTGGTCAAAGTCAGAAGAGAACTTGTTTCTTGGATACTATTCTTTGGTTGAAGAACAGAAATAGATGCTGTACTCTCTTCTATCTGCAATGTTTGAACAAAAAAACAATGGACCAAATTTAAAAAAAAAAATAATCCCATAATGCCTGCATGTAAACAACATTTATTTTCTGTCGAAAACTTGAAGACTAAATTTAGTTATTGATACTAATTTATTGTGAGGTAAAATGTTGAACTTTTCGAATTGTTATGAGCATGCAATATACCAAATGCAGAATGTACAGATATTTATCATTATTTGTACATTCTTATGTACCTTATGGAAAACCTTTTTTCTCTAAAATTTGAAAAAGTGTACTATTAGGAGTAAAATATCTTTTTGAATATTTCTTTTACTATACTGTTTGCATTTTGGACTTCTTTTGGTTCTGGTGTTACTGATAGATTATTCCTTTAAATGCAGTTATACCACATAAAATCCACCAAACTTTTTCAACATAGGTAAATCGTAACCTTTTTTTTTAAACAGATTCAGTCCGTATAATTGTAATTGATTAGTGCATTATTGAATTCATCGGAATATGCACATAAGATTTCGACAAAGGAATAAATATCCACGTGAATAACGGCGTAGCACTTGTGACGAAAGGTTTGCTCAAATCACTCCGCCGTTCGTTGTTTCATGTGTATTGTGAAACTAAGTCGGCTAGTGATATCGCTTTTTTTGTTAGGATCATTACAGAAAAAGGTTTCGCAATAATTAAGCCTGTTTTTTAAATAAAAAAGCTCGTTTCTTAAATTTGAAAAATACCTTACTCGATTTGATAAAAAATCGTAAAACACCCTAGATAATTTTGAAACCTATATATGTGTACCATTTTAATTGTGTGATACATTCTTTTTACCAACATCAATACAACTTAAAACACCATTATATAGAATTTCTTGCAACCGGGTTTTAAGTTTTTGTTCTATATGTATGTTTATAACAAATACTTACCGTCTTGTTTTTCACTTGAATCACAGTTGTTTTCAAGCTGGCAGTATCAACAGTTGTAGAGTCATGTGTTATAACAAATGGATCAATGTTCTTAGTTACTGATTTTTCTGGAAACCATAAACCTGTCTGTAACAAAGTAAGAATAATATATATAAAAATATGAGATGTTGCATGATAGTTGATGAGACAGCCATCCACCAAATCGACAGTCCAAAAGTAAATATGTTAATATCAATACCCCTAAGTAACGACTGATTAAGAATGTCTAAAATCTAAGCTACTAGCGAACTTGTCAAACATTTTTGAAGTCTATATAGAATTCCTTCTGAGGAATAGCCAGTAGTTCTTGTGTTCGTAAAACAGTTTGAATATTTTGATCATTTAAATGTTTTCATATTTTTCATAGGAGACTTATTCGTTGTGTCCACCTTAATATTTTATATTCAGACCTTATTTTCGAAAGGAAGATTACATATCGGCAGAAAAAAACACGTGTTTTAAAAAAAAAAAGATAACAGTGACATTGAAATAAAATGCTATATTTACGCTTTTGTTGTCACCAAGCGGGTCCATGCAAACAACTGTTGTTGATTGATGATCAACAAGGAGACGGATGAAGTCAACTGCTGTGCGTGCTGTTGGGTATAGAGTGATGATAAAGTAATTCTGTTTTGAAAACGACTACAACAGAAAGATATAAACATACAATGAATCTATTGATTTTTTTGCTTTCGGGCAACTATTTGAAATAAAAAATCCTTTGTAGAATGTCCGATGGAACTATATCTTTCCAAAGAGGTCTGTAAATTATCGAGTTTTTTGTTTACAAATTTAAGATCATTGTTGTAAAACAAATTTTTAAAGCAAAATAATGAATGAAAATGAATACAACATATCTATGTCATCTTTGAAATCATGAAGCAACACATACCGGTACGGTAATAGCGTTTGTGTAACTTCCTCTCTTTGGGAAGGAAGATGTCAGATAGAGACAATATTTGTCCACTGAAAAATAGATTTATTAGGTTGATATACAAAGTATACTAAAATGTTAAATTGCAACAAAGTAAATCTCAAACCATGCTAACTAAAAAACAATTCCATAAAGATATCCGGCTTAAACAAACAGGTACATTCAAGCAAATTTTCTTTTACTGAAGTACAATAATTCCTATATCTTTAACCAATTTAGTGTGTAAGTTCCAATTACGCAATGCTAATTTTTTTAATAAGACACACATAAATGGAAGTTGTTTTCGTCTATAATAAAAGCTATTCGCTATTGTACGTACGTGGCAAAATTGATTCTAGATTACTATTTTGTTGCCTCGCAAATTGAAAGTCTTCGTCTTTATACTTTGGAGCAACACGGTGCAACGTCTGCAAATGAAGAAGTAAATAATCTGCTTTTTATTTTGCTTGTCATGTAAAGCACAAATGCTATAGATACTTTCTTTCATTAGGAGAAAGAGAAATATTTTTTATTTGCACAAAAATGTACTATAAACTGTATATATAAATTCTGCCGATAACTAATAAAATATGAAAAACCTAAGTATAAAAAACATTACTTGTCTGACATGAAACTTATCAAACAATGTTTTACAGAAATTTTCTACATTTGTTCAAAAGCTAAAACATTAAAATACGAAAAGGCCTCGAAAAGTATTGCACTTAGTAGATGTCCCTACCGTCGGATTTGCCTTCCCATTTCGATTTGTTTGGATTTGAATGCTTATTTTGCTATCTTTGGATCTTGGACTTCCAACGTTTTGATTCTAATGGTACTAATGAAAGGTTTCTCTTTTATATGTACATTCTGTATACAGAAAGGGCAATTTTAGTTATAGAAATAAAAGCAATATGAAAAATCTGTCAGTGATACTGCACCAAATACAAGATTAAATAGAAAGTGTACATGTTATTTGATTGTTCCTTTCTCCGAAATTAACACTGATGTAAATATGAATCTGAAATATAACAGAACGGCACAATAAGTTTGTAGAATCTATAAGTCATGACAAGTCCATGCGAATTCAATGGTTTTACTGGAAATATGATAGACCATCGCCATGAAGTGAGAAAAATCATAAGAGGTTAAAAATATTTTATCTGAATGAAATTGCTAACATGTTAGTTTAAAAAGACACAAGTTTATACCATTGCTTCTAGTTCCTGCGTACTTAGCAAAGAAATAACAAATGCCAACTTTAATGTTGCTGACCTAACCGGTCGCCGGTTGAATCTATGAGCAACTCTCACACTCGAGAGAACATGCTACCACTAGACCAACGAAACAGTATCTTCATACAAGAAAAATGTATAGTGTAGTCACAATCTGTAAAATGATTGATTGGATGGTGCTTAACGTCCAGCGTAAAATATTTCATGCATATTCAGGACGAGAACATATTAATGATGAGTGATGATGAAGGAACTCTGCTATGTACTAGGCCCATACATTGAGCCGGAGTTTTAACATGCTAGCTGATGAAGGCCACAGTCCGCAAGAAGACGTGCCACATATTATTCAGACTCTGGGCCGACCAGTCTTTGCTCTTACTCCTAAATGCTGTGTGCTTAGCGGAGAACAGCAAATACCAATTTTAGTGTCTTTTTAGTTCCCAGTTCGATTTATTTGGTTGAGTGCTTCTTTTGCTATATTTGGATTTTTGACTTCCTATGTTTCGGTTCTAATGCTACTGATGAGAGGTTACTCCTTGAAATGTACATATAGCATAAATAAATTTTTCATATTTATTTAACATTGGTAAATTTTTATTATTAAAAAATCCTAATGAACATATCAAGTAAGAATCGCATTCGTCTTTATTCAAAATATTTACATATATGACAAAACATACAAGTATACACAACGTATTAAAAGATTTACGGTAAACACAGATTCGACCCCTCCTATTGGAGCCACAACTGGGTAAAACATTTCACTTTTTAACACATTTGTTCAAACTAATAATTTTTTAGATACTGCAACGTCTTGTTAAGAATATTATAGGCAAAAAGTGCCTGAATCAAATAAATATTACATTACATTACACTCTATAGAAAGAGCTATATCTCTTAGCTTATATTTTGTTAAACTTTTGGGCCAAAAAACGGGCTATATCGAATCTACTTCTTTCTTCTTATGTTTTAGCATCAGTATAAAGACAGATTCATACTATCATAGCCCATTACAAATTACAAAATCTGTTTTCATTGCATTCCATATGTTTTGATTATACTAATTAAGGGAAGTAATTCCAAAACATGATTAAAGTTTGACAATTGTTAAGTAACGACAAAAACAAAAAAAATTTTTCAGCCGCTTTCATTCAAAAGAAAAAAATACGTTTAATTTCTCTCCAATAATTATAAGTTTTGCCTTTTTAACTTCATATATTAATAGACTTTTAAATTTTCTACTTTGTTTTAGTCGCAAGTTTATCAAAAACGATTATTGAAAACGTTAATATTTTTGATTTAGTTTCTATTTGCCTTAATTTCACTTTTTGGATGAACCTTGCCCAATAACAAAATAAAATTATTTTCGATTCGCTATTTCAAATATGTCGATTGCGTCCATTTTAAACGAAAAACATATTTTATATGGTGTCGATATTAATATTTAGGACAAATTTGTTTTATTTTGAGGTTCAAAAGATGTTGAGATTTTTTTTGTTTGTGATGGGTTTTTGGAGGGAGTCATTCCATGTTATTTAGAATTAATAGGAACTCCCAAACTTGTTTATTAAAATAGGAGATGTGGCATGATTGTCCATGGGACAGCCACCAATCAATTGACAGTAGAATTTTAACTTCTACAGCTTCCATCATGGCCTTTAACAATCAACCAGGGTCCGTACCATAACGGAAGCTGTAAAAGGCCCCGGAATACAAATTGTGAATCTATACATAAAACACGACAATCGACCTAATCTAAAGCAAAATTGGTGAACATACATGTATAACAACAAATGATTAACAAAACAACAACAACCACTGGGTTACAGGTTCCTGGCTTGGGACAGGCACATTAGTATGCGGCGGGATCAAACAGGTTGGTGAGCGCTCAACCCCCCCCCCCTAACTTGGGAGAGTGTGTGACAGAACAACAATAAAAACAACCATTATGATCGGTTGAAATCAATTTAACACTTGAGATCGATACTGGAAACCAATAACAAATATAATTTAAACGTAATACAAAATACAAAAAAGTATCGACCTCAAAAGTGTACTCGCAGTTACAGTTTGCTAGTTAAAAACCCAAAAGCAACAGATAAGGAAACCACGTTTTCCATCACAACGGTGTCAATTTAAACAGGTCCAATTGGATTTAGTGTTTAAATATCATTAGAAGTCAAAGAAAACATGGGTTGTGCAAATGCCAATATGAAATATATATAGACAGGAAGTAGAAAATGTTATAGCAAGTATAAAGCTGATATGATTTCTCCGCTGCAGAAAAAAATACAGTATACAGAGAGCAGTTGTGTCAATGACAATGTCATGAATATTGACCGTAATGATCTGGATTTGTTCTTGATTATGATACTGCATCTGTTAGTGTTAACTGCTCTATGAACTATGTTATTTTAAAATATAAAGCAGTATTTTAAATATATACTGTAAAGTTCTCTCACTATGTTCATTATATAAACTTCTTCTTGTGAACGATTTTTAGATAAATTTGAGTTATTCTTGTTACATGTACTGTAGTTAAAAATATAATGTTATTTCAACATCTAGCTGTCTATCGCATGTTCTACTTTCGGTTTTTGGTCAAATTAATCTGGGTCTACAAGACGTTTAATTTAACGGTTTGCTTGCAATTTAAAGTCCTAGCAAACCTGTCGCGTTAATTTTGAATCTCATTTGACAATAAAACCAACCAGAACAATAAAACGACCTAACATTATCTGAGAGCCCTATTTCAAATGAAATTAAATCTGTATTTTTCTAAATCTTCGTCAAACAAAAGCTTATTTCCGGTTGGAAGAAATGCATGTCGTCTACTTTCTGTTTGTCCAAATTACTTATTCAGTTGGAAGCTTAGTTAATAACGGAGGATGGTAAGGCCTCGTTGAATATTTGTGCATAAGTTATGACTAGTTATGTTTGTTAAGTATATTTAATGAAACGAAAATCGGTGATTGAATACAGCTCAGCATAAGCTATTTCTCCATACAAAATTTTGATGATGTGGCAGACCAGATTTGCAGCATCCGCTCTGTAAAATTGATGTACACTCAACCTGCCGAGAGGAAGCGAAGTACCGATGACTCTAGTTGTTATCCTTTTGCCAACTGACATATATTTTTCCATAATTAAGTGCAATCTTACTACTAAATTCAATTTTGGTGGGTGACTGTCTCATGGACAATCATGTCACAGCTCCTATTTTTATATTAGCCCACATATAACAGTATAATATGAACCAGGTGTGACCTTTAACATGTTTAAAGCTCTGAAATGGTAGATTTTAGTATTAAGTTAAATCTTGTAAGGTGAAATAATGACGGGAGAACATCACACCAGTGTCTGCACTTTTCTTTTATTTTATTTCAACAATAAATCTGAAACCTTGCTATTAACAAGGACATAATGAAGAAGCTGAGAAATGCATACACTGTATGAAGGAGCCAAAGGATCTCCCTGTCAAGGAAGGGGAAATTACCATTTGGGGATGAGAAATCGCCCCTCTTGTTGTTAATTTAGATGGAAATTCTACCTTGAGATATATATAGAAGTTTAGAAATGGGCATTTCAGGCTATTTTTATTGGCTTTATTCAAGGTTAATTCTGTTGGATAAATCTTAGTAGTGTATTTGTAGAAACTTGAATTTTTAATGGAAATGATATAATCAAGGTACATTTGTAGAGGTAGGTATTGTTAAATTTGTCTATCAAATCAGATCTAGAAGGATCAAGTACTTTTTTTAGGTAACAATTAAAGCTCAGTGTGATTATTGAGAAATATATATGTATATTAAAAATTATAGGTTTCTTTCAATAAATTTCCAGAGACTACTCCTTGTTAGTTGGGGTGACAGCAGGAAAAAACATAGTTTTTTAAGCCTTTTCACTATCATCACAACAGAAGCCATGCATGCAAATTATACTGCCATGTCAGGTTCATGAGTAAATAATTGTTCTTGTGATGTGCTTATATACAGTATGGTTTTGCACAGGATCTTGTTTTTTTGTGATTACTAAAAGTATCTGTTGTTAATGCTGAAATACAATGCATATTTTGTCTTTTTAGGACAACCGAAAAAGACTCAATACTAGCTTTTCCAGGACCATGTAACTTAGAGGTCAGAGATGCTGTTGATTTGTCTCAGGAGGAATTTCTCAAAAGGTTTGGAAATTAAGCATAGATACAGCAAAACAACTCAAGTAATTAATGCTTGACCTTATCTGAATAAACCTATGAGTACTGTTTCCATGTGAGGTTTGATTCTAGCCATAGCCAAAACATAGATCCCCTGGCATTGTAAAAAAAAGCCATGTAAATGTAACATTGTATTTTAAAGTGGAGATCTGTGAAAGATTAAGTTGCAATCTTACAAAGAATAGTATGCATGTAAGTAGTCAAACTCTTTAGTAGAAATAACCAACAAAAAGTTGTTCCGTAATCGCAACAAACAAAAAGTTTTTGACAACTAGGTCTAGAAAACAAAAACACTCAGACAACAGAACCAACAAAAACCAAAAAACTGGAACTAAGATGATTTCTTTACAGTTGTTTGTATTGTACCCCATTTAAATGCATCATGTGTTTTGACATCTCTGAGACATCATCAAATTGATAACACAAAACATTTTTATTGACATAAGACATTTAAAATTTTCAATAACAATTTACTACATGTACAATGTGAATATTGATTTATAAAAAAATATATATTGCATCCCAACTGGGAACAGGTCATTATTTTTTTTAATTCTTAAGTCCACTTACTGTACTTTTTGGAATATAAGTGTGTGTGGAGGTAAAGGTAAAGTCAGCAGTTTCCCCATAAACTTATAACAGAAAACAACCATTTAAAAAAAATCTTGTATAATTATAGTCTGAAATATTCAGAATCAATATTTATATAATTTTTTCCTAAAATACATCATGATTCAGCAGAAAGAATATTTTCACAATATAACCCGGTAATGAATTCACAATATAATGAATGACCGGTTTTACCTATATCTTTCAGATATGCCTACTTAACTCCTGTTGTAATCAGAGGGGCCACAGATAATTCAGTAAGTAAAAAATGTTGGGAACATGTATTCAATACTTTAATTAAACCATTTAAATGATCGTTTTTAGTTAACCTTAACAAAGTGAATCAGGCGGAGATACTTGTAGTTTTTTAGTTTGGTGAGTCCAGGAACAGATTTTCAAAATTTTGATGAGTCCCAGAGAAAAAATTGAAATCTGGACTCATCTAGATGAGTTACGAGTATTCCTGAATTCTTGGGTTTCCCCATCTGCAAGTTACCAATGTTGAATAAATATGGTGAATTTTGACATGCTATATGTACATATCAAGGAGTCACCTCTCATCAGTAGCATTAGAATCAAAACATAGGAAGTTCCAGGTCCAAACAAAGTGAAGGAAACACTCAGTGCCAACAACAATCAAAATGATAAGCATGATCCAGTGACACTACTATCAAAGCCTTTCTGTATTTTAAGTGCTTAAGAATGTTTAAAAATGCAGCAAATTTCTGTTAAACATCATTTGATTTTCATGTCAGACAAGTCTGACAACTGGGCTGGCCAATACACTTAGGAATTCTGGTCCACCAGCAAAGGCATCGACATAGTGGTATCAAAATTTTACCAATGTTGAATAAATATGGTGAATTTGATATGCTTTATGTACATTTCAAGGAGTAACTTCTCATCCGTAGCATTAAAACCAAAAAGAAGGAAGGCTGCATCAAAACATAGTAAAATATACTCATATCAAAACAAATGGAAATCTAGCAGTCAGAAAACTTATAACCATAAGATAATTGAGAATTTCCATGACACTTGACAGGATGGTGAGACTTAATTTACCTAAAGAGACCCCAGATTGCTCATAACCAACTCATAGTTTAACATAGGACACTGTGGAATATTTGCTTAAAAGTCATCTCATCTACTGGAACTACATGTACTTTGGTTATTGGAACTTTTATAGAAGATTGTTACCTAGGCAGTCCCATTTCAATGTTTTATTGGATGATCCTGCTTGCCAAGACCTTTTCAGAATGCTTGTCTGACCAAATGCATATCGACTGGATGAATAGTTTTTCGGGTGTAAAAGTTTTATCAGATGAAAGATACAGGACTTCGGAAGAGTTTTTTTACTAAATGATATGTTTCTCAGAAAGTGGACTAGCTAAAAAAATGATTTAGTATTGAGTTTTCCCCAGAAGACGTTTGTCACCTGCTTCTTATTTGTCTAGTAAGGCATAGATTGAAGCTGAAAGGTTAGAATGGATGGTAGATACTACATCTTTACATAAAACATGATTCATAAAAGTGTGATTTTTAAAATATGATCTGAAATAGTCATATTAAACCTTGCAATATATAAGTGAAAATTACAGTAAGAATTTACAGCATTGAATTCATGGGAAAATAGAATAGAAGGTGCAATACCACAACTATTGATACAGAAATTTATATGCGAAAGTAGGTTTAATTTCTGTCAAGTACATGTAGTTAAGAAGGAGAAGCAGATTAGTACCCCCTTTTTCACTGCATTTATCTAGTCAAAATCACAGCCAAATTTAAAATACATGTATTGATTTCTGGTAAAACAAAATAGGAAGCGCAAAACTAACTTAATTGATCAGGATTATGTGAAAGTTTGGATAATTTCTGATAAATAGCAAAGAAGGAGTAGCAGATTAGAAATTATTGCCCCCTTATTTAGTATATTTCAAGTCAAAATTGCAGTAACAATTTACAACATTGAATTCCTGGGAAAATAAATTAGGAGGTGCAGTACTACATCTATTGATAAAGAACATGTTAAAGTTAATTTCATTTCTGTTGAGTGGTTAAGGTAGAGGAGCAGATTAGAAACTGTACCCCTTTTTCCACTGATTTTACTAGTCAAAATTGCAGCCAAATTTAAAAAGTTGATTTTCTAGAAAAATGATATAGAAGGTGCAATAATACAAGTCATGATAAAGAATCTGTGAAAGTTTGGTTAAAATCTGTTCAGCCATTTTAGAGTAGTAATAGATTAGATAGTGTGATGCCGATGACGACATCCCAGCTGCCAGACATGGATGCAAGATGACAGAGTAATCCCGCTAGAAGCAGGCAAAACAAAAATTTTGGGGTAGAATGTAACTAAGTTCTGATGAGATTGCAGCAATATAATATACATATTAACTGCAAGATATTTTTGGACATTGAAAAAGTTTGTGGCTGTAAAACATGGAATCTAAGGGAAATTCAGCTTTGGTATTTCCTGGAAGTCATTCAGATCTGTAGCCTTTTGAAAGTACCAAACAGCCATACAAAAACCAAAAGAGATGACAAGGATAAGTATTTTGGCTATGAACAAAAATTTTCATAACAACTTATTATTGTGTAATAAGGTCTTAATTATGTGCTATATCAAGGGCTAAGTGCCATGACTGCACTTATCTTTTTTTCCTGGTATAAAGTACATGTAGTACTTTTAAAAAACTGACAACTGGAAATCTTTTAATTTTCAAACTGAGCAAGAACCCTATCTGCTCATGGATAATGTGATAATTTTTTGGAAAATTTCACTTAATTTGATTAATTTTTTTCAGGATTTCCACAGACTGTGCGAAAGGGATCTTATGATAGAAAAATTTGGCAGCAAAAAAATTCGCTTGAGTTCAGCCAACACCTATTCTTACGAAAAAAGTATGTCCATTTTATATTGCATAAATAATTTGTTTGGGGTAAAACAAATAATTCTTTGGTAGGCTGTATCTTTTAATCACCAAAAACAGTCCAGTTATCAAAATAGAAGAAAGAGAGAGAGTTAATACAGACATGAGGGGGAGGAAGACAGGAGGGTTGGGATTAGTGATATCCATGGAACAAACAAACATTAGCAACACCACAACAATATACTGTAACATCACAACAATATACAATAACATCACAACAATATACTATAACACCACAACACCACAACAATATACTGTAACACCATAACAATATACTGTAACACCACAACAATATGGCCTATTTAACTATTGGTAATTGCCTAAGATACATGTATTCAATTTTAATCTGTAACTTTTTATGTTTGAAATGCAATGTTCATGAAACTTACTGAAACAGAAAGTTTGTTAAGCATTTGCTGTCATCAAAAGATACTGGTATGGCCATTTCTGGGACTTCTAAAGACACAGAAGTAACTCTTTGGCAAGCATATTTAATTGTCACATGACACCAAGAAAAAGTTTATAGATGTATATACATTTATTTTGCCATGCTACTGTCAAATAGAAATTCAGCAAATTTACAATAAATTACCGGTATCTTGTTTTGATATTAGCATCACTACTTAACTCTCATATAAACTTAAATTATAAGTATTTGGAGATTTATGTTTGATTTCAATCATGATTGGCATCTGACACTGAGTGTGGGAAATTTTTATCACCTCTCAATGTGCTGTACTGTGATAGTCAGTCTTGTATTATAAACAGAGGTGGTTGAACATACTATAGTTGTGAACGTACCACCTGACAGATGTCACTTTGTTTTATGTCTTTTTATAAAAGAAGAAAAATTCTTCCACTTGGAAATGTTATCTCTGTTTTAGGCCACAATAATAATCCTTGATTCTCTACAGTACCTGGCCTATTTCGACAGCAAAAGTTGTTTAAAGCTTTTTTCTTGATAAAGTAACCCTTCAACTTAACAAATATTACTTATATTTAGATTTAATTTCAGATAATTTTAGAAAATAATCAATTACCACATTTTATTACACCTTTTTCATGTCCTACACCTGATGACATAGGAAAAAAACATGTTTAAACGAAAATTTCAGTAAATTTTTTTTTATTTAAATTTTTTTAAAAAGATTTAAAAATCATGGAAACGCATCTTTAAAAAACTGTGGCATTATCACCATTCACAGAATTTGTTAAGACATCAAAATGCTTGAAGGGAATAAGGAATCTATAGGTGAAATACTAGGGAACTGCCAGGGATAAGTAAGATTACTTGAAGAAAGTCAACCATACAATCAATGTTTCAGGAGATGTTTCATTGCAGTATTACATAGAGAAGGTAATGAAGCCTCAGACTCTGACCATGCTAGGTAATGGTAGGTATTATTTAATTTAACATCACAGAATGTTATAATACTATAATTAGCATCATCATCATTCACATATTTTGTTCCATTACTTTTGTTCTTGTAAATTGATCCATCTAATATTTGATACACTGATCTTTGTTGGAGGAAGCTCTTTTAGTTTGAGTATTGCTTGCCAGTTTTCAGAGGGGGATTTAACTTATTGGCATAATGCACATTAGTTAGCATATAATTCCTCAAAATACTTTATATTTAATTTGAATCTTATATGCCAATTAAGATACATATATATACATGCTCACACAAGGAGAGCTGGTTAATACATTGTTCTAGGATTTTCATGTGCTGTTTCCTGTCTGATGTCAAACTTTACTGCATGTCTTTATAAGTTATTGAAATGACAGTTTTTTTATATGGTAGTAAAGCAAATTTAATTGTACTGAGATCTGTATAATGTAAAATAACAATTGTTTCAGGTCATATATTCTGGGAGGCATGAGGACACTAAATTATTTAGTTGTGAGGTTGCTACATTTTATTCTTTGTTGTATTCACAAGTTGCATCATTTTGGTTGCAGTTACATTTATTTTGGTAACCTTATACTCACATGTTATACGCAGACACTGACACTCTACTATTCTTCAGATAGATTGTGTAGACCAGTAAGACATCACTGTATCCAAACTTGTTTAGATATTTTTGTTTGTTGATTAGAAACCTTTTACTGGTTTGGAGATAACAACTACACAGAATGGGAAGAAGTATTCAATAGATATAAACCTCCACCCTACAGACTTCCTCAGATGACTGGAGCTTATAGTTTTGGTGTAGCAGGTAATTACATCTCCAACAATAAAAGGACAAGGTATTAAAAGGCCTACTTTTGGCCAAAATTTCCTGAAAATTTCAGATTGTTTCAAAATTGTAAAATAAGGCTGAAATCCTAGGTAAAACTTTACTCTTTCAGAAAAAAATGATTTTTAGACTATTAAACTGATGCACCCAATGCCTTAAGGTGTTGAAATGCTTAATTAACTGACCATCTTTAGAACATAATATGCAAAAATAGTGCAAATAAATCAAAATATTCTTACTTGATTTACTACCATATGAAAATTATTTCATAGAGTTGTCCTAATAATTTTATTAGGATTAATCTGTGGCTAATTTTGTTCATTTTGGATCATGTAGGGAGAAGTTATAGCCCTTTGAATACATTTTGTATTTTGGGGGCCTTTTACAGCTTCTGTTATGGTATGGACTGGTTCTTTATTGAAGACCTCAACATGACCTGTAGAAGTGTTATTTCTACTGTCATTTGGTGGATGGCTGTCTCATAAAGTGAAGAGATTAATGCTATTTTAGATAGGGCTTGGCCCTAGATAACAGCATTTCACTACAAGGTTATTGTCACATACAATGTACAACTTACCTGTATGATTCAAAATATATATATGGTTTCTGTCAAGTTAAACTTAATGGCTAGAAAATTTGAAAAATTGAAAATTTTGTTGAAATGTTCAGGAATTTATTTTTTATGTTTACACCTTAAAGTTATATGATTGCTTTGATGGAGACAAAATTGTTGTTAAGGGGTTTTTATTCTGAAAACATAGAGCATATTCTAGACCAATCACCATTATTGTATATTTTTTTGTACCGGTACTATGTAAAAAATGTCCAAAATTGTTTGTCACATGCACTTTTTTCCTG
>JARWCS010335447.1:0-11873 GCA_034783895.1 Geukensia demissa | reverse complement strand
GCACAACTACATATGATGTCCTATCTACATACCAAGTTTCATGAAAATCGGATCAGTAGTTTCAGAGGAGTTGTGATGACAAGGTTATTGGGACGGACGGAGGGACAGACAGACGGACTGACGGACGGAGTGACCCGACTCCTAGACCTGCTTCCACCGTTGGCGACGCAGGTAAAAATTAAGAAACGAGTGCACTTTCCAATCCTAAGTTTAATTTTCAATAAATTCTTAAAATAACTTAGGATGATTTTGCGGACAACAAGAAAAACCTGAAGCAAATTACCCTTATATAAAATAACAATCATAACAGACAAATCCAGGCTGCCAATAGCAAAAATCTGGTAAAAAGCTGTATAAAATCATCCCTGAATAACAAAGTATAATTGTCTGTTGATTATCTGACGCTGATACTTCCTTGTTTTTTCCCTGGGAAAACATATGAAAAATACTTACCATGCCAATGTAATCCATTACAACTGGAGTTCTGGTGTGGTCCGCAAAGAAATCAAACAGAACAGCCTTCAGATGACTTAGTCTGTTAAACCCTGGTCCATTAGGATCAGCTCCAAACCACAAATCCATCTGTAAATAAAATTTCAGAAAACTGTCTTAATTTGTAGCTAAAACACTTTTAAATTTTTACAGAAAATGTCTATAACCTTGAAATATATCCCTTAGATATTTATATGACGGAACATGCAGTACATTTATCATTTTACAACCGCCTTTCACTCATTTTCACGTTAAACAAGGTAGCAGTACAAAGGGAAAGAATTTAATTTGTTTGAATCTTTTAATAAAGGACTTTATAAAAAATATATTGCAATGTCAGAAACAGGGTGGTATATCCATGGAAAAAAGGGCTGCAAACACTGGGAGCATTTTGTACTGAAATTTACGGAAAGTCTTTATCAGAAATCTACTTACCCTATCATACTGTTCTCTTGTTACAAAGCCTGTTGATTTCTGATCCATTTCTTTAAACTTCTGTAATGTGGCAAGTAAATCAGACTGTGTTGCCACTGGGATTGGTTGTGAGATTGCCAACAAACACCGTCTCCAGTCCACATATTCACCATCTGATGACAGACCATTGGCTAACTCCTGCACCTAAAAATGTATTAAACTCAAATTTAATATATTAAGCACAGTACTGGATTTTTACTGCAAATGTTCCATAATTACTTTTGTTCACAACTTATACACCAGAAAATTGAAAATTGATAGCTTAACTAATAGCTCAAATTACAATAAAACTTGAAAAAAAAAACTGAAAAGGCAGATTTCAGCTTTCATGCAAATGCAAATTGAGTCTGCCACTGGTAGAGATAGTAAAATGGCAGATCAATTTATACCTGTCCAGGTGTGATATTCATCCACACATCAGGAAGTTGTTCCATTCCAAAGGCAACTCCAACCATTGTTTCAAATGTTTCAATAAATGACTGTTTGGATAATACACCTGTAGGAGCAGTGGCTTGGAACTGAAAAAAAAAATAAACATATAAAAGTATTTTGTATTTTGTAATATGATTATTAGATGTAGAATTGATATATTGAGTCTCCATTAATAGATGTTTTCTTTAATAATTTTAATAAGACAACTGAAGCAACTTGAATAAAATACTAAAATTTATACTTGTGCAAAACTATTCATAGATTGTGAAAATTATGTACCGGCTTTGGTCAAATTTTGCATTTTTTTTTAGCAATATCAAGAAAAACTGCCACTTTTTGTTCCAGAAAATGTAGAGCACATTCATGTTCAGTCTTAAAATTTACATATTTTATGTATTTTTACATCATATACAAGATTCAGAAATATCCTGACTGAACACATTTGTGCTTGACCCTTCCTGTACTGAAAAATTGATGAATAATGTTGTATTTTTAATATATTGATGAAAATGAAAATATTGAACACGTTGGGGCTGTGAGAGTATATGCCATATTTTGTGTGGATCTTGTATTCACCAGCACAGTTGTCAAACAATGTAAATTGCTGCATTTGTGAAAATTCTAAAGCACTGAAAATACGAAAATGCCTCGAAAAGTATTGCGCTTAGTAGTTGTTTCTGCCATCAGATTTTGGTTCCTATTTCAATTTCTTTGGATTTGAGTGCTTCTTTTGCTATGTTTGGATCTTGGATTTCCTACATTTTGGTTCTAATGCTACTGATGAGAGGTTACTCTTTGAAATGTACATATATCGAACTAAAATTCTCCATATTTATTCAACATTGGTAATTTTGTATTTTAACATGACATGGTTATTCCTTGATTTTTTTCAATAAAGTACTTTACTTGGAACAATTTGTAATATTTTGCAAAACTTTGGGTCCAAAACGTGGCCTTATCATACCCTGTCCTTTTATAATGCAATGCCATGCTCATATAAAATTGTAAAGGTTTTCTTAAACATTATATAATCTTGATAATTTAATTTCCAAATATCTCTGGTTCTGAAAGTAAATATTTGTTAAAAAATCTGTACAGTTCATTTATAATGAGTCCATTCCTGTTACAGTGTATCTAGAACCTGTACAATTCATTTCTTATGATAGCTTGAATTACAATGGCAATCTTTTCATGGTCCAGTTTTAATTAAATCAATCTCAATCAATCCAAAGTATGGAAAGTCTAGTTTCTGTTGAAAGTTGAAGGGCTTTTTTATATCTGGACTTGTTTTGCCCTTCAACAGAGATTTTGGCACGCAAAAAGATGGGCGTTTAGCAGAAACGTTGAAGGGCAAGACAAGTCCAAATATAAAAAAGCCCTTCAACTTTCAACAGGAACTAGGATAAATCAAAATAAATGTCTTTGATCTTATGAAAACGGAATTAGAATTGACTAACTGGATACTTACTTGATTAAATAAGGAATACAGCTGTTTGACAGTAAACTGTTCTGGAGTTGGTTCCTCCTCAGGAGGGGGTGGGGTGGGTGGACTGGGGGTCTTCAAAACCTTCAAATCCTGAAAATTATAAATTGTTGCATTTATAATTTACTTAGATATCACCTTTCAGCTGTAAAACGTAATGTGTTGAACTTCTTCATTACATTCAACATGTTAAACATTATAGTGTCAATATAAATATAATTTCTATATATAATGAATGCATGGAAAATCACATGAATTTGTTAAAATTAACCTTCATCCATAAAAACAGCCATAAACAGAATGCACAACTACCTATTTGTACTTTATGCCATCACACCAAAGCTTTTCATTTAGATTTGGAAAAAGAGGACATTTGTGTAACATTATATCTCTTTTACTGACTTAAGTGTGTCAAATATGTCTCTAAGGTCAACTGTATTTTAAACAAATGTACTTGTCAGTTTCCAAAGCTTTTATGTAAATCAGGTGCAGATTATGCTACAGGAAATGAATTTTGCACTTTGACAAGTTCATCTACAATTTTAATAGACCTTGTCAATTTCCTCATGGAAATCATGCAGCAGTAAATAGAACTGATTATTCCTTTCATTTGTGTGACAGGTGTCACAAACCAGTTTAAACTGGAATTGACTTAATGTAACAGTACAAGTGACCTAATAAATACACATGTTCAAAATGAACTGAAATGTTTTGTGGATATCATTGAGTAAACTTGTCACACCTTTGCTCCAATGTCAAATATTGTGAAATGTTGAAATGACTAAATATGTTGAAGATCATTAAAAGTAATTAATCATATACTTACATCATTCAATAAGAAATCCTCCTGTTTAATGACTAGTTCTTGTTTCAATGGTTTCTTCTCCTCAATAGCATTCCTCATTACTTCAGACATGTGGTCAACACTGTAAAACGAAACATTTTGTTTACAATGCAAAAATATATTTATTTTAATTGGCTTTAATAAACCAGTCTGCTGTATAAAATTTAATTACAATGGAATTCACCAAGTTTTATTAAAATTAATGTAAAAAAAAGATCACAACTTGAACTGTATTCTCCGAAATTACAAATAAGACTAAATCATAATTACAGATACACAATTTGTTAAGAAGAAAACACATATAAGTACAGTAAAACTTGCCATCTTTAATCTAGAATTCTGTGTACATCAAAAACTACTTTTTGATTTTCATGTAAACTTGACAAACATGTTCAATCCAAACACAATATTTACTTCAATTATGGTTTAGTTAAGATAAGTTTCACTACCCAATACAATTTCGCTTAAGCACCTTATTTATTCAATATATAACTTTATTGATGATCAAGAATCCAAAACAGGTGTACATATTATGTCTACATTTAATAACTGCAATTAAATTTAATCAATTTTGTTGTGAAAGTAGCATTTTCTTCTGTGACATGCAGTTTCTTGGATGATATCATATTGTCATGCATTGTGAAAACATCTAAGACACCAGAACATTAAAGAAGAATTGTTTCCATCTTCATGTTTGACACTGTAAATTATAGATAAAAAGTGTTTTTCTTACTTTTTTTGTGATAAACAAAATTACAATATAATACACAAGAAACTTACGCTGGACTTTCAAAAAGAAATCAATAATTTTATATGAAATCTATGCATATGTGCAGGGAAAACATCTTTTCTGAAAATCTTAAATTAATTAAAATTTTTCTTTTAGATAAAATAGAAAATAATTTTGTTAGTGTATAACCTTATTAATTTTTCATATATAAAAAAATTATCACAATTTTAAAATTAATTTAACACCATTTATATTTCAAATTAAAACATTCTAGCCACTTAAGATTGAGTGTTTTGTTATATAACACTTATTTTGGTGAAACAACTCTAAAAGTTTTCATCTCTTAAAAGTTTAAACAAAATAAATGACTTTTTTCACCAAAGAATTTACTTGCAATCTTTAATCATTATTTGAAAATCACCAATAAAAAATGACAAATTTTCACAGAAATTAGAGTTACACATATGGATTATGAATTTACTTTATTTAAAAAATCATCTTTTTTATTAAAAGTAAACCCAAAAGAGCACTTACCTTTCATTTTCCTTAAGGAATCGAGCACCTAACCAATCATTCATATCTTTATATGCATTATCAGCTTTGTTCTTTAGATCTTGTAACACAGCACAGGCATGTATCTTAATCAATTCTAGTCTTGTCTTACAAGCTTGTTCTGTGAATGAAGCATGAAAATCATGAAAAACCTCTGTGGGTTGCATCCCTGTACCAAGTTAACATATAAGGTGTAAAGGGATAAAATTTTAATTTCCCGTATAAATTAAGGTCTCATTATACAGTTTTGGGGTCACATGGGCATGCAGCACCATAGTAACATGGTTGGGCTCAAATGAAAGCTGAAAAGATATATTTCACAGAAATGAAAACCATTTATCCCCTGTGAGTAAGAATATAAGGTTGTAAAATGAGTGATGTTGTCTCCAAAATTCCTTTTTTCCCAAAAGGTTAAAACATGTGTAAAACATATTATTTCATTCAAGAAGATTTAGAGAAAAAAATTCAACCAACATTTCTGATTACAAATCTATGGAACAAATGCTTCATAATGATATATAACATGTGCAGAACTTTGCATCTATATATTCAGACTATAATTCTGAAAAATGGTCAAAAAGATGAAAGTAACATAGGATGGCAGACAGCAACTGCGAGTACTCTTTCAAGGTCGATACTTAATTTTGTTGTATCATGTATTAGTTTTTATTGTATTTGTCGTTGGTTTTCAGTAACCATCTCATGTGTTCAATCCATTTCAACTGATTTTTATAGTGTGTTTTTATTGCCATTTTGTCACACCATTGTCACAGGTTAGGGGGAGGGCTGAGTGCTCACAAACCAGTTTAATCCTGCCACATACATCATGTGCCTATCCCAAGCCAGGAACCTGTAGTCCAGTGGTTGTGGTTGTTTAGTTGGTCATTTATTGTTATTATTTACCATTTTTTCAATAGATAAGTCAATTGTTGTGTTTTATGAATAGTTTCACATTTTGTATTCAGCTTCTGTTATGGCATGGACTCTGGTGCATTATTGAAGGCCGTAATGGGACCTGTAGAAGTTTAAATTTGACTGACATTTAGTGGATGGCTGTCTCATGGACAATCATGCCACATCTTCTATTTTTATATAATGATGTCAAAACTGTAAAACACGACCTGAATGTTTTCACATGCTTATCATGTATTATTTGTTTTTTTTTTTAAAATATGGTACTTGGTAAAGCAAGTTAATCACACTGAGGATTCCCATTCAAATAACAAGAAATTCATATAACTTGAATCTACATACAATACACAACAACTTATTTTTTTAGCAGTATAATGCACTTTTTGTGGATTAGGTAGATGAACATGACATCTTTAATGGAAAAGAAGGGTAAACCACAAAGAGATCTAATGTTTCAAAATATCTAGTACCATCCATCTTGAAACTGACATTCAAAAAACAAAATACTACACAAACCTTCTTCCTGTATGGAAAAGTAGTACTCTTCCTTCATTTTATTTTTCATGTCTTTTCTTTCTTTATCTTCTTCACTTTCTGGTTCAGATACTATGATATAATGTAAGAATATTTTAAATATTAATGTACTAATTACCAAAATGCAAAAACTGTAAAAAAAAGCTTTACACTTAGAGTGATCAATGTCTTAATTTTCTATCATGCAGTATATCAAAGAAAATGTCAAGATTATTGTAAGAAACTCAGCAAACATTTTCCGGTGCAAAATATCCAGAGATTTTCATTGCAGTTTTCAGATATTTATACAAATTTCTTATATTTTTAAACACAACCTATGAAGAGGCATTTAAGTTATGATGAATAAAAATTCAAGTTTACCAATGTTGAATAATTATGATGAATTTTGACATGCTATATGTACATTTCAAGGAGTAACCTATCATCAGTAGCATAAGAACCAAAACATTGAAATTCAGAGATCAAAACATAGTAATATAAGTAAATTGTCATTCTTGAAAATTTCACGACAAATAAAAAAATATATATTCATTTATCAAAAACAAAAATCTAAAGATGAAAACATGTCTTTTTGAAAAAAGGTAAAATTCCTGATTGCATTAATTAAATTATAACAAATACAATATTCCTTTCTTATACCATAATTTTCCGAATTATTTGTCAACCTAATAATTCATCAGTTTTTTTTAAGTTTGCTGAAAGATGAAATCTAAAATTATCTTATTTTTCGGCAGTTAAGAAAAATTTTGCATGGAATAAAAGTTACGTAGATTTTGGCTATCGGGAACAGTCATACTCGTTGGTAGTAAATTATATCAGTCATTTTTTCATTTAATAAAATGTTATAATATGTTATGTTGAATAAAACTTCTGAAAACAATACTGAATTGTTTATTTCATTATTTATCCATATTTCTTAGTTAATAGGCTTCATCAGGTTTCCTGTTTTCCATGACTTTCTGTCTGATTTGAATGGATGTGTGTAAATAAAATGAAAACAAAAGATGGTGTGTGTACACAACTTTGCTGGTTTGGTATTTATGAGCAATTAAACTTCTTTTATTTATGTATCAGAGATGCCAACTGCCAACTTGTATTGTTTCCATTTCCTGTAACAATGAATCTATCATCCTGTTTCTTTTCATCCCTAATTAGTCTAATCAAACCATTAACTTTCACTAGAGGATGATGTTTACACATGATTAAGTCAGTGTACAGTATTCGCTAAATTTTGATTGGCTAGATTGTTAGGTGAGTGGTAGTACAGGATTCATGTTTGCAGAAACAAACCATTCAAATAGAGACTTGGATACTGTTGGACTAACCTGATAACGACCAAGCAGAAGTACAACCACTCAAAAGATAAAACCACCAACCCAAGACAACATCAACTGGGTGGAAGTTGCATACAAAGAACGTCAACAACAACCATCACTGATCCAGCAAACATTTTTAGTTTGTGGTATGAGCAGCAATTTAGATGGGACAGAAAACCACTGGATTAACAGTCCAACAGAAAAGATAGTGCCAGTCACAGATAGCGATGTAGACAGTCTGTTTGGAAAAGAAGATGAAGATATGGAGTTTTAGGGGTTTGAAGATGACAATTGAGCAGACCTGCATATGTCTATGACATTTTGATTTCTTATGAATTCATTTCTTTTAAGGACTACCTAAATTATTAAAAATAAATTGGTTGTAAATTATTTAATAAAAAAATAGCTTTCCCAACTATGAAAATCCATTTCTTCAAACCAATTTATTTTTCTGACTTTTAACCCTTTCATGTACCCCTCACTTTCCTACCAAAAATTTGAATATAGAAAATGTCAATGCACAAAACATTTTCTCATCATTAGGTACAATTTAATTTATTACTGTTTATTGATTGATTTCCAATTTGCAGCCATAAACAGAAAGGGATCAACTGTAAAAAGCAATGTCCTAATTTATGTCTTCAGTCGACACCACAGGTAAAATTATTAATAACTCAGATACTTTACTGACCAATAACAAACTTGATTTAATCATATAACAATCAAGTCAAAGCAATAACAATAAACTAAAGTAATAACAATCAAATTTTAAATTCATTAAAATACAAAGAAAAAAATTAAATAAAGACGAAAAACTTTACTGCTATTTACCTTTTTCCTTTTTTGTATGCTGTGGCTCTGACAATAATTATCAAATATGGAACTATTTACATTGTTTTGAAAGCTAGATCTCCACTGTTTGTTTCAGAATTCTTATTTTTTGTCACTTTTCAAATTCTATGAAAATGGGGTGTTTGAGGGTGACATAATATTTTTTACTTTAACAGGTAAAAAAAATGTAAATAGTAACCCCCTTTCACCTAAATCTTAAATGTATGCAGAATGAAAAGAATTCATAGTACAACTTTAACGACTCTAGTGGATATATCTTATCTCCCTTGATAATTATACAACATGATGTTGCCTTACCAGGTGTGGGAATAGTTTCTCCTGCTCCTTTATCCTTTCCTTTCTTTGGAGAAGGACTTCTACTCTTTCCTTTCTTCTTATCTCCTTTCCCTCCTTTCTTGGTGTTGGCTGCAGCTGCTGCGGCCTTCTCTCGCTCCCTTTCTTCTTCTCTCTTCCTTTCTGCCTCATCTTCTGCTTCTTTTGCAGCAAATTCTGCTTGAAGCTGCAAGGGAAAACTTTAATATCAGCCAAGTGTTTTGTCATTCCAGTATAAGGCATTGAAGGATTTTAAAAAATGATTCTCATGAAAAATGATGATAAATTTATTCTCAAAATGGTTTGAAATGTAATTTATTTTCATCAATTCCCTTTTTTGACTGGTTGAGTGCCGAATTTTAAAAAGTCATCTATCTCATTTTTTTTTATCACTGTATATCATTTTTTTTTACTTACAATGTTGCTTAAATTACTTGTTGAGGTCTGGTATGCATCAAACAGTAATCTTTCATCTGGATCTTGTGGAGGCTGTGGACTTTCAGCAGCTCCTTCATCCTTCTTGCCTCCCTTTTTATCTTTTTTATTGGCCCCGGCAGCTGCAGCTTTAGCATCTGCATCAGGAGATGTAGGTCTTCTTGGCACAAGTGGTATTCTAAAATAAGAATAATAATGTGAAAATTGTTTGAACCAAACTCTGAGCAATCTTGTCTGACTTGAACATTTAAAAAAAGAAGCATGTGAAGCAGTGGCAAACTCCATTTTTTTATTACTGGAATAACCAAATTCAGTAATACAAATAATTCACAGTTTGTTATCAAAACTCTTAACAACTTCAAGTCTTAAAAATTATTGTCACTTTTAAACTTTACGATGGTTTGATGCATTATATAATTGATGCTTAATCAGATTTAGTTGTGATATGAAATATATCTACCTTTTCTTATCTCCTTCCTCTGCTGGGGGTTGTTCTGGTTCAGGCTTTTTCTCCTTACTTTTGTCTCTCTTTTTTGCTGATGGAGTTCTAGATTTCCTTTCTTTTGGTGACTGTGACCTCTTTTTAGCTGAGGATGACCTACTTCCTTTAGGTGATTTAGGCGACTGTGACCTACTACTTTCTCCAGATTTAGGTCGTGATGGGGGAGCTGATGCTGGTTCACTGCCTGGTATTTCTGGTGGTGGGGGTCTTTGTACTGGAAGCTGAAAATACAGGCTTAAACTGATTCACTGTATTGAGAACAGATTCTGATTCTGAACTAATGATACATTTTTAAGGTAAACCCAGTTACAAAAAGAGATTTATAGATTAAAACTAGGCACTCTTTGATAAAATGTTTAAATGTCTTATTTTATAATGAATCTTGTCTTGTTTTATAACGAATCTGATCATAAACATTCAAAATTGTGTATTCTATTGACATTTTTGTAGTTATCAGTTTATTGTTCAAATTTTACCTAAAAAATTCTTGCTGATAATGATACTGTAAATTCTGAAATTACTTCATGCATTTATTATTGAGATTTGTTAATTTTAGGCAAAAATGCAAGTTTTATAATTGTTACTTCTTAAAACTTTTCTGAATATACAGTATATCAATAAAATAAAAATGTTAGCAAACACTGTTATAGAAACCCAACCTAAAACAGTACACAAAACAACAATCAAAACCATTATAAATACCTCAATTAATGGAAGTCTTGCATAGTTTACGTTTAATTCATCTGGAATTTGACCATCCATCCCTCGGTAGTAATCTTTCAACATTCGTACAGTGTCCTGGTACCGATCAACCTCGCCCTGCATTTGTGTGATGTAAAAATTACTCAAGATGCCCAGTCTGTCATCTAACCAACCATCGGTCATTATATTCTGTCGTTCATTCTCAGCTTGAAGTTTTCTCTCATCAGAAATACTCCATAATGCTTCACGGAGATCATCGACACGTTGATGTAATTCTGCTTTGGTTTCTTCATCTTCTCTCATATCATCTGGGATTTCATTATACTCCTAAAATGTTACATGCAATGAATTGAAGATATGGACTTATTTATTTTTCTACCTTTTACAAAAGCCTAAATCTGTCTTGGTCAAACTACTTTTTCACAATTTTATTAAAAGTCAATCAAATAAAAAAAAGCTTGTATGGAGAAAATAATGTGAATGGCTGACACATATCCTGTGAGTCATCAATATAAAAATAGATGTGGCAAGATTGTCCATGAGACAGCCATCCACCAATAACAGTAGAATCTAAACTTCTATGAGTCCCATTATGGCCTTCAACAATAAGCCAGAGTCAACACCATAACAGAAGCTGTAAAAGGCCCCAAAATACAAAATGTGAAACTATTCATAAAACACGACAATCGACCTAATCTATTGAAAAAATGTTGAACAAATAACAATCAAGTCAACATTTAATCAAACCAATTCTTCTAGTATTTCTGTTAACCAATATCACAGCAACAGATGTTCTCATACTGCCTATATCCCCCCAAAAAACTTTGACGAATTTGACATGATGTAGATGTTAAAAATCCTAAAAAAGACAATACATAGTTTGACAAATGAGACCTAATGATGTCTGGACCTGCGTCGCTGTTGATGTTCTTACTATATACCAAGTTTCGTTGAATTTGGGTGGGTAGTTTCAGAGGAGTTGCGCTGACAAGGTCATTTATGAGTATTTTCTAAGTTTCAAGAATGAGGGGATCAAAATTTCTTGGCGATATGCAAAACAACATATGATGTCCTATCTACATACCAAGTTTCATAAAAATCGGATCAGTAGTTTAGAGGAGTTGCGCTGACAAGGTCATTTATGACTATTTTCTAAGTTCCAAGGGGCATAACTCCCATAAAAAAATCAGGGGATCAAAATTTCCTGGCAATATGCACAACTAAATATGATGTCCTATCTACATACCAAGTTTCATGAAAATCGGATCAGTAGTTTCAGAGGAGTTGCGATGACAAGCTTA
>JARWCS010335436.1:0-11874 GCA_034783895.1 Geukensia demissa | reverse complement strand
GTCCTGAATATGCATGAAATATTTTCCACTGGACGTTAAGCACCATTCAATCAATCAATCAATATAAGCTTGTCTTTTCTTGTCTAATCTGTATATTATAAAAAGATGTAAATGTAACTAAACATTAAACACAAAGACAAACATATTACCTTAATTCTTGACTTGGGACAGGCACATGAAACATGTGGTGGGGCTGAACTAGTTTAGTGGGTACACATGCCTCCTCAAAACAGTGGTCAAAGAAAAAACAAAGAAAACAAAGCAGCAACCTATGAACCATAAAAATCAAACGGAAAGTCACCAAATCTGACCACAGAGTACCTTTATTACATTAAATATACCTAACACAAATACATGGACTGCTCAAAGAAAGAGAACATACGACTCCTCAGATTTAATTAGGACTAAACAATTCAAAAGTTTTAACTAATATTTTCACCCATGTCTATTTTGCAGCACAACCTTAATAGATGAACAAATGATATTGAAAATAGCATATTATACTTAAGTAGTTAGAAAAACCTTGTTACGACGCTTACACGAAATGTGCCTAACTCTAAAGTAAGACTCTATATCTGATATTTTTTTCTATTTTTTTTACCCTTTTTGAAATCCCCCTTTTCCAGTTTCAACAGACAGACATAGTAACATCGAATCTTAGAGCATTTTTATCTTATTTGAGTCTGCAAATCACATGACTGATCTGTTGATCTTTCGTCAATTTCCCCATTCATGATCTATTATTTACATAAATATTAAACTGAAGTTCTAAGTTTCAATGATAAAAAGTTCACAAAATTACAAGTATAAAGAAATGGAAGAGTCAATGAAATATCTTTAAGGTGGCGTCGACTGTCACCATTCACTCTTTATCTCTTAGAAAAAGCTAAAATAGAAAAGATAAAAAAACAAACAAGTTTAGTTAATAGATATATAATAATGTATACATGACTGTTTGTAAACTATTATTATAAAACAATGTTTAACGATTGCAAACTGTCTTTATTAATATTTTCCATTTAAAAATATCCTTTAAACATGGTCACATTTCTCTTTCTATGAAAAATGTAAAACTTGTTTACTTGCAGATATTTTTTGCATCTTTCCGTGCTAAAAAAACATGTACAATGATAATACTTAAGGACTTGACGAGACAGAGTTTAAAAATCTTTCCAAGTCCTTTCATTACATTTAATGTTGAATAATTTTTTAAATTAACGTGTTTATGATCTGTAATGCCTTATAAAGACTTCCAGATTTTGGATACGAATTCTCTTAAGAGTTTAAAAGAAAGAATATGGAATATATACAAGAAAGAAACAAATTGAATCCACATTATTTCTGGATTGTGTACTGCATAATTTCTAGCTAAGATATTGCCTTTAGTTCACTGGATTTCCGTGGGCATGAAACAAGTTCTTAAATAATAGTGGGATCAAATAGATTGTAGACAAAATGGAAAACAACGAATGAAACAATGGCGGATCCATACTTTTGGAAAAGGGGGAGGGGACTTTTTGTGGGCCTCTTGATTCATCAATTGTCTCGATTTCTAATGGAGATTAAGACAAGTAATTACTCCAAACATTTCCTTTTTTATCACATTTGCGTTTCAAAGGGGGCCCGGATACCACTGCCCCTGGATCCGCCAATGTGAAAAAGTCTACGAAGAACTTTTCTGGATTAAAATTCACCAGCTACTTTTGTTTAAAAGTACCCATCCTGTTTCATATTTTTGTGTAGATCTAATATAAGCATCTTTTTAACACAGATCAAATTCGATAATAAAGAGCTTTTGATTTAATGGAATATTAAAAACATATTAATGATTTCAAGATTTACACACCCCCCCCTTAACCCCAGGTATACCACCTTACGCCATTTACTTTCTTACCCTTGAGACTTGTCACTATTATTCCAGGCATTCCATCCAAGACTGTCGTTCCCGACACTAACAGGAGTCATCGGTGGCAGGGTTGGAGATGGTGTGTCATCTCTCAAATCTTAAAATACATATTAAGATATAAGAGTTCAAGTAAGTACCTTATCAAAATAGACTTCCTTTCGCCTGAATTTAATGAGTGTCAGAAATAGCAAACGTCAAATATTTAAAATACAGCTTGAATGAAACCAGTCTTAACATGGGTGGTAGCAATCCGTATCATCGAATTGAAAATTTCGTTGTGATACCGTTCATTTAGTAAACAATGCAGTTGTCTAAGTGTACTGTTTGAAAGAGGAGTACTGCGTTTAAGGTATTTGTCGTTTTAAAGCTCTGTGGGTGATCATTTAAATTTGCTTGTTATTCTATTTCACATTCATTTGTTACATTTTGATCAGTATATTGTTGTTTATCAAATTGTACGGAGTGAAAATTATTAGCGTCCTACACAGCAAATTTACTTCAGTCGGACGGCAATAATGTTGTATTTCATTGTTTGTATTAAACTATCCCAGTTGGGGTCTTGAAAGCAAAACAAACTTCAAAGGGTATACATGTTTTGATAATAAAGCAACATTTTAATGAATTAATTGCTATTATGCATCATGTGCTTAATATGATATTATTTTTTTCACAATTTAATTTGAATTTTTCAGAAATAAATGACAAAGTTGCAAAGTAAATCACAAAAATGAGATTATAATCTTTTAATAACGTCTTAGTTACATTCACGTATAAGGCTGAGATGTGAAGGATCTCAATGCAACCATATTTTGAAAAAATACTTAGTGATTTATTATCTTTTTTATAAACAATGTATATATAACTTCAAGTTTTATAGAAAGTTAGCTGTCGAATGGGTTACTGGTTTTTTCTAATTGTTTTGAGTTTGGGTATCAAGTCCATTGTTTATAAACGATAATACCACCCAGTAAAGAAGATGCATTACACCTAAAAAATCGAGATTTTTTTTTTAAATTGGCACGTACATAATTCCTATATTTGTGTCTGATGTGTTTTGGTATACCAGTTCTTAATTTAGATGTATAGTCAAAATAATAAGAAAACGAGAATATTTATCGTTGGTTGACTGATTGATTTAGTGATTGGTTTTAACGCAACGTTGGCAATATTTCAGCTATATTATCGTAGCGCAAACAGAAGTGAATTTATCGTTGGATCTACACAACGGTAGAGATGAATTTGAAATTAGACTAAAAACTTTCAAGAACAGAAATAAAGACAATGTTAACTTGAAATTTACATGTAAAAATAGAAAAGATGAGATGTGGTATGATTGTATGAGACAGCCATCCAAGACGTTTAAACATCTACGAGCTGCCTTACGTCCTTTAATAACAGACACATATCCATCCCCTGATGCAAGCTGTTAAAAGTCCCAAAAATAAAAAAAATAATGAAATTCAAATGCAACAACTATCAACCAAATAAGTACAATATAAATCAAGCAACGCTTAAACATAAAAAAAACAATATTCAATTGGATTACATGTTCCTGACGTTGGACAGGCACATAAGGTATGTCGCGAAGAGCATATTTCTCAGTTCTCTAACTACCCTCTTACATGGGACAGTGGTGTGACACAAAAACTGTGAAAATCAACTGCAGAAGATTTTAGTTTTGAAGTCGATACATTACGGTAGTACACTGTACACATAAAATTACAAATAGAACAAGAGACAAGATGAAAGTACTCGCTGGTTTTGACAGCTTATTCAAAATTCAAACAGAGTTAATAACAAACCTGTTTCTCTAAGGTATGTTATCAATTAAAACACACCCCACTTGATTTAGGGTAACACTATCATTAATAGTCAACGACAACTAGGTATTTCTAAGTGTAAAATTTTAAAAAGGTATCAACAGCATGTCGGTCAACAATGCCACAAAATATTTACATACTCTATGTCAGAGTTTGCTGGAATGGGTAAATACGTTGTGAAAGAAAGCTGAATACTCTATTCTTACACTTACAAAATAGTGCTTAATTTGTAGTTTAATACTTTTTCGCAATCGCGATGTGTTTTAAGCTGCGCCGAGTTTTCAATTCTCTAAGGGGATTTTACATTATAAAATTAGCCATTTATTTGCAGGAAGTGGCCAATTGCACGCGCAAGCGCGAGACCGGGAGTATATATTGTCAACGCTGTGTAATAATTAAGTTCCGTCCGACTAAGAGCATTAGTTTGCTGTGTAGGACGTTAATAACTTTCAAACCCCCCCCCATAATTAAGTTATTTAAATAGGATTAATTAACCTGCAAAAATGCTTAGTGGCACTCCTGAATGGAATTTTAAAGGTAATTCTATTGATTTGTATCCCGCAAGAGGGGGTCCGAATAAAGGATCAACGCAATTTTTCAAATTACTTTATCTAGGTCAAACTTCAGTGCTCCCGCCAAAAACAATGATGGCCAACCCTCAACGTTAAATCCCCGTAGAGAAATTCAGTGGCAGATAATAGAATGTAAAACACTTTTGCGTAGTGTAAAGCATAAACCGTTAACCGTGGGATAATTATTTCCTTTGATTTAAAACAAATCCAAAGGCAAAAAGCAAATATAATTTAATTAAGCCCGAAATTCACACTCCTGAAAAGCTTGGAATAGAGTATAAATTAGTTTTGATGTAAATTATTGAGCAGAAAGTCAATGTTGATTCCAAAGAAGACAATATTCAAAGATCGTAAGATAATTTTATAAAGAGAGCATTTTGTATACATTATATCAAATAACTGACATTACTGTTGAGTCTAAATGGGTTTTGTTTTAAATTACAAGCTTTATTTACCACATTTCTATAAAAAAATTTTGTGTAATATCCCGTTTGTCAATTTTATGGAGGTGCAACAAATTTTTAAAACCATATTTATATTTATGAAAGAATTTGGTATATATTATAAATAATTAAAGGTTTATTTGATTGAATAATTTGCTTTAAGATTACATTCAATAAAATTTAAAACATCGCTGCATACTTGGGTAAAACAGACAAATTGAGAAATATATACGCCGTATGATGTAGCCAAAGGGACGAACGTCCCTGTGAAATATAAAATTTAAATATAAAATTGTGTAGTTTTACAATTACATTTCCAAGTTAACGTAAATCTCCTTTGAACTGTTCGTGCATATTTCCTGGTAGTCCCTTGTGCATGCTGTGGTTGACTAAATATTTGTCTACATGTAACTTTAAGGTAAATGGCGGACAGGGTACCAGTAAAACAAGTTTTTACCCCACCACATGTAGCATGTGCCTGTCCCAACCCAGGAATCATTGTCTATCTTATATATATAAGTATAACAGTGATGCAAGACTTACTTAATTTTTCGTATTTACGCTTTATTTCTTTGGCGCGATTTAGAGCTTGTGACAAGGGGTGGGACCACACATACATGTATGTTAAGACATTGTTACGACTACTAGATTCATTTTTATTCGATTTTTACGAAGATTGATTATGGTCTCCTTGGTGTTTACACCATATCTTCGATTTTAAATATAAATTGTCCGAATGTTTTGCATTATACGAACATAACACAAAATTATATGTTATAAACTATTAACATGTTTTCGAAGCCACAATTTTGCGCTGAATTCCATATATAGTCAAAGTCACCTGTGGGAACAAGAAAAAGTGATCATTTAAGACAAATGACCTCTTACATTTGTGTACATATATAAAGTTAATTCAAGATAAAATCTTAAGGAATGGGGAATGAAAATACTGGCCTTTAAATAAGGTAGCTGATTAATAGAGGTGACCGCAGAGGCAAATTTGACTGCACCTGTTTCGTAAAGGTATATAAGGACACATAATTTACTCTGTCATATTAACCAATGAAATCAAAACATAAGTCGAAATTGTTCACTCCAATAGCATATCAGCATACCTTCTTCATCATCATGGTCTTCCAAGTCATTGTCCAAAATTAATTTTCTGAATAGAAATTAGAGAAAGTCTTACATGAATACAATAGTCTAATTCAAGTCATATTAGCCATTATAACAAATCTGATTCTTAAGTCCCCTCTAAACTTATTGACAAAATCTTTGAACTTTAGCAAAATAAAAGAAAGTCATGAATAGCAAAACACATTTTTGCCCTGAAAAATTCGAGGCTGTTGCTAATGATATACTATATTTTTCTCTTTAAGACATATAAGCAATAAACACAATCTGATTCCCGGATGTCACTTTTATTTTATTGTAACTGTTACCCGAACTTTAAGACTCTCCAATGCAGGTTCCTATTCTGAAAGCATCTTAAAAGTGCATTAAAAGTGCAATAAAGGCAATCTAAGTTTCTCACCAAGGACCTTTTAGGTAGAGACATAATACAGTTTTCCATAGTTAAATTATCTAATATGTGTCATCTTAGTCCGTGAGCTAGGTCGACCTACCTTGCATTCCCCCTGGACTCTATCACATATGCTTTTTTTGTATTAGGGTCTATATTAAAGGATTTTAGATGTTTCAAAGAAAATATTTGGGATAGGCTTTATATGCCAGGCCAAAGTTTAGTACACAATGTACCACCCTCAGAATTTTTAGATTTTAGTTTTTCAAGGTAATCCCTGATAGCGCCATGACTTAAGAAAGACCTATCAATTTGTTTAAAACTGCGACAACCTTTCCCTTACCCCTAACAAAATAGACTGAAAAGAATAAAATAGGCTTTCAATTTTGTTTTTTGTGAATGTTTGCCACTTTTCGAGAAATTTTGCATTAAACATCTTTAGAATGATAAATTGCACCAAGATAAGTAAAAAAAAATTCAGCAAATTTTTTTTGTAGCCAAAGTAAAGAAAAATAGGGGATTTTTTAGTTTACAGATTTTTCCCAATATAAGCAGTTTACGACAGATTGCTAAAAAACTGCTGAAGAAAACAATTTGGTGTTAGATTTATTTTATTACTACATCAATTATCTTAATTTTAAAGCAAATTTGGACAAATTTCCATCTTAAAAATAAAAAAATAGTACCCCTTACCTTAAAATTAAGCACAAACATTGTATTATTTGTGGATAAGGCGTTGCGCAGGGCTGATAAAATGATGCATTTTTTCATTAAATTGACAGAATAAACACTAATGTTTTAAAATCTAACGGTTATTTGGCAACAAAATCTCTGAATTAAAATAAGGACGGAAAACCTGAGATTTCAGGATTGCAGAATTTTCTACTACTGCAAAAACTCAATCTAGGCAACATTATGCACATTAAACATTTATTGTTTCTGTTTTATTTATGTATGAATGGTATACCGAATTGATAGGTCTTCCTTAGTAAAAGCGCTGTCAGGGCTCTCGGAAACATACCTTGACAAACTAAAATCTAAAAAATCTGAGGGTGCTACTAAACTTTGGCCTGACATATAAAGCCTTTCTCAAACTTTTTCTTGGGAACATCTGAAATCCTTTAGTATAGACACTAATACATAAAAAAATCATATATGGTAGAGTCCAGGGGGTTCACTTTAGGTCGAACTAGTTCAAGGACTATCTGTTTCGCGATTATATTATCATATCTAGACTGCGGATCGGAAGTTACCGCTATAGTGAAAAAGAATTGTTCTTTACATTTTCACCTCATTCGAAAATAATAATATTCGTCTACTTAATTTACCTTAACTTAACTTGGCAAAGGCTGAAAAGCTTTAAAACTCATAACACGTTCAAAATAATGTCTTGCATGGCGGCACCTTGTTATGTTAAGGGTGAAATTCTTACTGTGTAAAAGCTTGATTAGCAACCCACTGATGAAACATGCCACCATATTGCAAATTGTTCTTATTACAGATTAACGCTGTGTTCCAATAAATTCGAATGAATTATATCTTTGAATAAAAATTTCGTTTTATTAAATTCATCGTTTGTTCTGGAAAATACAGCTTACTTAATGGACTTCATTGGGCATTATTTTCGCAGGTGCTCTAATTATTGTTTTAACAGCTTTGGATATATGAAATACATTTTTGAGGTGATGTAATTTATCATCTAAGGTGAAAATCCATAGGCCCACCCAATGTAAAATGATGTAACATTTTAGTTGTATTACATTGGCAATTAATTTCTGAATCAGTCTGTCATAAATCATTGAATTTCGCGCTTCCGTTGAATACCGAATTTCAATCTCTTACGAAAAGATGATTGCCCTTGTTGAAGCTTTGTTGAGACCTCTAGATTTGTGAATTTCCTTTGTATTTCTTGTGGTTCGAGTGCAGTCTTTCTGACATTTACCTCATATCTTTTTCATTTTCATATCATTAGAAACTTGAGAAAGTCTGCTATATTTAACTCGGTAAGTTAATCTAAATTGTGTGTTTTCTTTTCGTAAACTGGTAAACAAATGACGGGATTGGATATCCATATTTTCCCCCGTATAATGGTTGCAGAAAGAATCTCATTAAAAATACCACACCGAATTGAAAGTAGACTTTAAAGTCTAAATTCTTATTTAAATAACATGAATATTTATGATTGATTATTGCTAGATAATAATAAGTAATACCTTCGTCTTGGCAGATGGCAGTCGTTGCAAGAGGAACATATTTTGAATACCAGTTGAGAGCGGTATGCTTCAAAACCAAGGAAAACCAAAAGACCCAGAAGAATTATCATAAGAGCTGAAAACCAGGCAATATTTTCGGGACTGTCAAAGAATGTAAGGGCTCTATCCGTTGTTGTCGTTGTGCTTAATGTGGTTGTAGCCTGTATTGTGAACGACACTGTTACCGTATCTTTATTGCTGCCACTATCATAGGCTCTTACTTGAACGCTCACTGTTAAACCTGAAATAGTGTCGCTGATGTTGGACTTAAGGTACATGTTCCCGGATGTGTCGATGCCAAAGTAATTAGAATACGTGCCAGATAGAACTGCGTAGGAAACCAAACCTTTAATAAAAAACGAAAGAAAAGCATAAATGAATGTTTTAATCAAATACAAATGTATTTCACTTCTAAATATTTATTAGATTTTGGCTTCGTTTTCCAAATAATCACGTTTCGTAAGAATCAGCTGAATCAACAAAGCGTTTGGTTTGATACGAACCTTTCGCATCTTTTGCAAATGTATGCTTCTTATAAAGTGTAATGTACAAAAACTTCTGGTGGCTTTTGCATATTTCGAATTTTTTATACATGCTCCTAGTTTTTTCGCCATTCATTATAGTCCGTAACGAGATTTTGAAAGGGAATTCGATGTTTCATATACCACATTGCACTTTTGCAACTATTACAACTGAATAAATTGACGGTTGTCCTCAAAATTTATGATACTTAAGAAGGAATAATTTTTCCGCAATTCTACACATATTTGGACATTATACTGCACGAAACGTCGCAGTACTTTTGGGTCAAAATCCATTTTTATAGCAACTTTTGGAGGCCAAACATTTCAAACGAAAATTAAGCAGTCGACAATGAGATGTTAAAATTTTTAATAGACTGCAACAAATTGAATGTGAAATATCATGCTCGTTTTACAGAAAATTGGTGATAAAAAGGTGTTAAATTCTCCCTACATGGTTTTCCTCTAGCAACTGGACTGGTTAACTGTACAAAAATGGTATCTACTGATTGGATCATATAAAATATTAACCCATGTCCTGAACTTTTACCCCTGGTATTTGTCAGTAGACACAATATATATACTTATTCGTGCTAGGCATGGGGATATTCATCGCCGTATTTGTGATAATCAAACACTGCATCAAGTTTAGTCCGCATAGTTATGAACAAAAAGGGAACACATGGAACAAAAGATTCGATTTAAGTACAGAAGAGTAGATATGCACTTGATTTTTTTTAATTGAAAATAAACAAATTTATATAAAAGTATTTGTTAATTTCAGCTTCTTGTATGGTAATAATAGCCCTGAATTTCGTCGAGTCTTCCTGCAGTATTTTTGGATTGGGGGTCAATATGGTAGTGCTCATATTAATTGCGCAAATTTTTGTTTGGAAATGGAAAGTTTTCATTAAATTTCAAAGGTAACATAACAGTTCTGCAGCTGGTAAATAAGCAAATCGTTGAAATTTGATTGGCCAACCATAATGAAAATTTTCTTCGAATATTCTGTGCAGTAAAATGTCTTCTATAAAAATGTTTTGTTTTTGTTTTTTCTATTGCTATAGGTTAACATTTATATGCAAATAAGGAGTCAACTTACTTGCCAAAACATGATGGACGGGTTCATTATCATTTTATGAATGACATTATGGGTGTGAAAGCTACAAGTAGCTTTTTTAGTATTTTTAACAAATTTTACAGATAAAAATATCTCAGTTGAAGTTTTAAATAGCGCATATGTTTTGTCATATGTTTTAGTCAGAAACTTTGTCTGTAGACTTCAAAATTCGTCGTAGTTCCCTAGAAAATTGCTCAGGTAACATTTACTACGATTTACACACGGTAAAAACTAAAGGAAATTCTTGTGTAAAAGTTATTTTTCAATTTTTATTTCATTTATGACAATCGATTTCTATAAAACGAAGAGAATAAACTCAGAAGGTTATTCTTTAAACGATCCATTAGATTTTGACATCAAAAATTATTTTTGATCGTTTTTATCCAACTTTTTTCAACCTCACAAAATCTCGTTACGATCTATAGTCACAAGAAGCCAAATTGGAACTGTTTGGGTAGGGGCGCTAAATTTAGCCTAAACAACTGACCAGGAACGACCACTCCTTACGAGCTTTACGACGGGGTTTTAAACGTGCTGAGAGCGTGGCATTCTCCCAACACGGGAACGACTGTTTTACGTCGCCTCCGAAATTTATAAATCCCACCCCAACCAACGGACGTCCCTTTAGGAGATCTAGCTCTGGCTGAGAAACCGAGTAGCCTATTTCTTCAGTTACTCTCGGGTTGGTCTATTATTTATACATCCCGCCCTACAAACGGACGTCCCTTTAACAGGCGTTTTACCTACAGGTGGAGAAACCGAACGGCCTACTTGTATACCCTGGCCGACATCGGGGATGAAAGAAAACCGGTTCCAAAGGGTGAGATATAAATGACAGGAAGGACAATTTAACACAGGACATAACTGGCTGACATAAGCCCCCTATTTTCTTACTTTTTATGGTTGTAGGGTTCTTGTTCATGGGAGATTGCCTCATGTACATTATTCGTTGCCCTTTGTCCTTGTAAATATTATATGTTATCTGTCAGTTTTTATCGACCAATTCACTCGATTTTTTAGTGTTTTGACAGTTATCACAAAAGCTGAAAGTTTCTATTGCGTTACGTGTTATTTTCAGGTAAAGGGTGACCTGAGAGGGTGACAATATTTGCCGTAGTGCGCACCAGTTGTATAATATGATTAACCGACTAACCCCCCCCCCCCCTTTACAAAAACCTAAAAAACACATCTGTTACTGTTTATCGATTAAAATTAGAAAAAACCTCCAATGTCTACACTAAGAGCCGTCTTTAGCTGTTGTTTTAGGCTTTTCGTTCATCTTTGAAAGCCGAATGCCTAACAGCGATTTCTAAGATGACCAACAACAATGAAAGCTTATGTAAGACATGAACCAATTAATTTTGAAGTACCCTGTGATTGATGATGTTTTTCTGATGTTGTGGTTGATGACATTTTTGCAGGAATACCTTATCAAATTTATTTAATGGGTGTGTAGGCAATAGATCAAATTATTTTTCATGAGGCACAGTAAAGACAAACGTGATCTATTGCGAATTATTTATTTGTGATGTGTATCCATAATATAACAATTTACTTTATAAATATAATAAATTATTAACTAATAAGATTATTTTACTGTTATATTTTGTAATTTGTTATTTTTGACTATTTTTGTGAAAATTGCCCTATAATGAACAACAGTGCATGTCACATCTTTAAGATTATTAATGGGTCTATTTGACCGGTCATTTTTCAGA
>JARWCS010335425.1:0-11875 GCA_034783895.1 Geukensia demissa | reverse complement strand
ATGTTCAAGCGGGATATATATATACTCGACCATCCCCTCAACAAAGTTTTTGTGATGGGTTAAAGAATAGGCACTAGGTATCTCGGTCCTGTCGGCAGTAGTTATCTTAAAGGAGCGTCCCTTAACGTGGGAGTGTACAAATGCACCATCCGTCCCGAGGAAGACGTTAAAGAAGCCCGTGATTAGAAAATAACACTTTCTAAGCACGTTAAAGCCCGCTTGTAACAGTTGATTTTGAAAGATCAGTACGTGGCCAGTAACAAGACTAAATTTACTGAATCTATCCAACTTATAATTTTAAATGTGGTAGTCTAAAAATTCCCTTCCTTACTGGTCCCCTTATTACAGTCTACGTTTAAATTTATTGTTTGTTAACTTTTTCCTGTCCTGTATATGGCTGAAATATTGCCCACTGGACTTTAAACAGCAATCAATCAATCAATCAATATATTAAACTAATATTTCCGTCCAGATTTCATGAGAATAAAATAAAATAGGCTCTATCAATGGGTAAAATAATGTGAGATCAATAGGAATATATACATTACTAATATTTCTACACAAGGCAAAATGTGTCATTTGTGCTTGTTCGACTATTTTTCATATGAATTTGAAATCTGTCGATATAATTGAAGACATACATGGTAAAATTATTATTGTGTCTTTTTTCTTTTCGTAAATTCCATAACCTTTGTTTTATCTGTGTTTACTGACAATTTTTATGAATCAAAGTATTGTTGAAAAACTGGCAAACTATTTTGAAATGCATTTTCTGCCACTTGTGTTTTTACAAAAACTAGACCAGCGAAGTTATTTTGGACCACAGAGTCTTCTAAATCTGTAAGAAATATAACGAATAAGAAAGGCGATAAAATATCTAGTGGCAGCAGTCTAGTAAAACGATCGCAGTTTATTGAAAACCTTTACTTAAGATAATTTTATGATTTGATCTATATGGTACAATTAAGCTTCACCAACATTTTTCTTAAGTACGTATAGTAAGATGGTTATAATATTAATTTAGTTCTTCTGCAAAAATGAAGGTATGTAAGATTGGAGATCTATTTTATTTCCATTGATTTTTTTCTCTGCATAATCTTCTTGGTTTTCGGCGCTTTCTTCTAGCAATACTTCCAATACAATTTTTAATATCGTCCCACAAATTATCTTAGCACACACATATTTTAAACTTAGCATGCTTGGAAAATTTGTGATTTTATTTTCATCTAATGTAAATGTCATGAAAGATCGTAATTTAAGGTTGTGCTGCCTTCAGCTATAAAATAATTTCAATCAAATCCTAATCGTATCGTTATCCAATTTGGAGAACTGCATTTCAATATTAGATAAAGGTTTCGTTTAATTTTCCAAAGTGTCGTTCAGCATTACGTGGTATGCATTTTGTATGGTGTAAGTGTTAGATTTGATAACGATGGTTAGAATAATGTTGAAAATGTGTAATTGATTTAATTTATTCATGGATTTAAAACAAACAGGTATCGATTTTTATTACAAGTAAACTTTCTTTAGTACTCAAGTAAAGATATTTTATTTTCTCTGCGATGTTAATGGTATTAAAATCATCATCGATCTTTTGACTAATACAGATAGATAAAGAGAGATGTGGTATGATAGTTAATAAGACAGCCATCCAAAACGTATCAAACTTCTACAGGCATTAAATAATGGAACATGTCCACACCCTACGGCAAACTTTATAAGGCCTCAAAAATAAATGTGATGATATTTAAATATAACAACCATAGGCCAAATAAGTAAACAATGCAAAATAAGTAAAACATAAAAACAACGACATTCACTGGGTTACAGGTTTCTGCCTTGGGACAGGCTCGTTAAGTATATGGCGGGGTTAAATATGTTTGTGAGTACTCACCCCCTACCCTGGGACAATGGTGTGACAGAACGACATTTAAAATAAACTTAAAAACCCAACTTTATAAGATTTAACTTTTAAAAGTCGATAGATATTACGCAGAAAATAGCAAATAAAACAACAGAGAAGAAGATGTAACGACCTCGAAAAAAAGCTCGTTTAGAATCCAAACACAGTTGATAAGCTTCTCTTAATTAATTTCTCCTTATTTTTACTTTACAATAATTGCATAGATCACAATACAAAAAACTCCAAAGCTAACATCACATCAACTGTAAACAAGCACATCAAAAATCCTTAAACACAGTTTGACACACCCTCATTACATCCATCTAGTCTTCTACAAAAAAAGAATCAAAATTACTTCTACCTTTAACCTATTTCTGGCTATTACCAGACACTGAAAACTAATACTTTAAATTCATAACCTCTTACAAAAAAGTACTCTAATACTTCAAATTCAAAATATGATACTAGCGAGCATATATATATATATATATATATATATATATATATCTACATCTACAAAAATGTGTCTTAAACAACAAACACGCGTAACTACACACCGCATATTTAACTGCATAAAAACAAGAATTATACATACTACACCTTATATATTAAACATTTAGCCTCATACAAACAGAATTTCCGTGCAACGCAAACCCCAATACAGACACCTACACAAATGTATTTAACACATAAACCTTTTAAACAATTAAAAACATCCATTCCAAGAAACCAGACCGTTTGCCGAATACAGAAATTCGACAGAAATCCAACCCACAACAATTAACCATTAACATCGCAGTAAAAAATAAAAAAAAATATACAAAACAGGAAACACTCAACCTTGTACAAACAAACAAAGACTGAAACAATCAGTCCCAGAAACAGACACTCATCACAAAAACAAAAAAAAGCCCTTCCTTAATAACCAAGAAAATACCAAACGCGCAAAAATTCAAAACATACCTCATAAACACAAGAAGCAAACATCTACACTCAAACACCAACTTTAAAACTATGCAAAGTGACATGAAAACACACTAAATTTTGAGTACAGACATTACATTTAACAACTAGCCACTAAAATAAATAATAGATAATCATTGATTGTGGCTTTGAATACCTGTCTTACAATTAACTAATATTTACATATAGCCCTGTTTATCTGAAATACATAAAATCATTGATAAAGTAGTTTATTATAAACTACACATGGACAGATGTTGAAAATGTTACCTGACTAACCAGCATTTAGATCTGTTACTCTTAAATCAAAGGTAGACATTTTACACATGACGACTTACAAAACATAAAACTAATTGTGGATCGAATATTGCTCAAGAAAAGATAAATATCACGTCTTTCTTACCCTGTGAAGTTAGGTTTTTTAATGTTAGCAGAGAACGATCAGTTATTCAATTGTGGGTTATAAAAGGGAACGGAACAATACTTAATTACGTTTGATGTTTGGCGAATATATGCCATATTTAGTAGTAGTTAGGTATTGATCCTATTTCATAAACCATAAGCCGATGTTAACACAAATATATCGAAAATCATACGAGGTTTAATAAGTATAAAAAGTTATAACTTCTTTAACTTATGCCTGTTAATTTTTTAAATGAAAAGTTAAGAAATGGTGGAAATGTCAAGGAGACGTCGCTACATTGAATCTAGGAGATATTAGAAGTATATTTGGAAGTCTCAACATAGCCGTTAACAAGGTCGGAATCCCACTTCTTGTGACAAGCTATTACATGTAAGGCAATATTAAGCTCGACTAAAAATAAGTCAAAATTTTGACAGTTAAAGAAGAATAATAGAAATGGCACGAAGACATATTATCACTGCTCTCTGAATATTGGAAAGTTTAATCATAACCAGTCAAGAAGTAAATTGAAAACCAAAATGAGTTTTATAAATATTGACCACAAAATGTTTCATCATCAGGTACATGAAAATATCAGCTTTACATTGGAGCCTTCAGACAAAAATATCACACGTCAATTATATGTTTTTTTAATGATATTGAGCATGACGACACTTTTTTGTTTGTTACTTTTGCCTAAAATTGAATCTTAAAACGCGTTTTATATACCAATAGACAAATTAAAATATGAAAATGAAAAACTAGGGATGCGATATGATTGTCAAAGAGAAACCCAGCTAAAAAGTAAAAAACCCTACACCTTCAAGTCACCTTCATGCTTAGAATGGTACCTCACAACAAGGCAAGCAGTAAATGGTACCAAAAATGAAACAATTAATTGCTATCTTTGAACGAATAACAATAAAACGCATAAAACGACGATATCTAAGTGTTAAAATAGCCTTATTTGTTTTCTATATCTTCATGAAATATCAACGATATCTAAGGGTTAACATATCCTTATTTGATTTCTATAGCTTCATCAAATATTAATGATCATACTTTATTATATATTACCCTTTAATGCGGAATGTTCAACCTTAATTCAAATAAATTATATTTTTTTCGAAGCTGAAATCACAACCTCTAACATTGGGTGATGATGTAAAAGCTTCGAATTAAAAAAAAACTAATAAGGGTAACAATTAACTTTCTTAGATCTGTAATGTAGCATTTAAATGTGTAATGAAAGCTTCAACTGTAAGTCAAATTTTTAACCCTAAAGTAGAGAGAGGGACGTTTAAGCACATAATTTTTATGACCTAAATAGCATTTCATGATTCCCAAGCTCTCGCTATTAACAAAGACGTGCAAACAAAATCTTTAACCTCTAGTCCCCTCACTATTCTAAAAATAATCTTTGAAACTCAGAATCTTATGTTCGTTCAGGCAAAGTTTTTTTTCTTTTGTTGAATAACCAGTTACGGATGAATACATCAGATTCGTATCAACGCATGTACACACTCATATACCGGGTCCTCTTTTTAAGCTAACAAATCTGAATGCAATGTACAATTTTTCTCATAAATAATGGAGACAATATGAAAAAATCGTCTCGTTTCTCTCGGCACCAGTTATTACTCTCTACACCCTTACCCTTAGTTAAGGATTTGCCACTGCAACACACGTCAGAATTTCAGCCAGTATTGTCCCATATGCCAGAGATTTACACAACAACACAATGAATGCCGAAAACATAAAAATAATCGGAAACGTTATGATATTGTGAAGCATCTTGAAGTCAACGATACAATAATATCATACCATAATAACATTATTAATCAAAGACGCTTGCAAATGTCGATCACAGACCGTATACTATAAAAGCTTATTTACATTCATATTTAGAACAAGCAACTATAAAATACTATTTACAGAGGTAACAAAACAAGTCTATGACGCCAATTCTTTCCGTTATTATAAAACTGTCATTAATTCCTAGAAAACATGAATGCCATGACACATCATAAATCTTTGAGCTGTTTATAACACGTCCGATAATGAAAATAATGCTAAGTCTACAACGAAAGAACAAATTGGTCATTAGCGTGATCTAACAACAATGTTTAACTTAACTTTGCAATAACCCGATTTGCTAAATGAAGATTATATAAAAGCTTTTAATGAAATAAGACAACAGCACAGGAAAATAGTTGTTATTAGCGTGGCGTTTACACTTAGATATCATCAGCAATAGTTGCACAATGAAAAGTCTGGTTTTATATATATAAATTCAATTAAATTTAAAATTAATTTAGAAAAAACCATGATTCGTACAAAATTACCAATGTAGGATACATATGGAGAACGTTGGCTATGCAATATGTAAATTTCAAGGAGTAACCTCTCATCAGTAGCATTAGAACTGAAACATAGGAACTCAAAGATCCAAACATAGCAAAAGTAATCGAAATGGTAAGCAAATGCTCACAGCTAGGACAACAACTATGTACAATAAATAAGCACACAGAGACCTGAAGTACTTTGACTTATTCATCACCAATATTTGAAAAAATAACAATGGGATCACAGAATTGCAATCTTCCTTAGAATAATTAATTGTATTTTGTTCACATTATATGTGTTAAAATACTCATTTTGATACTCAACTATTAAACTGCTCTTGTATTTCACAGTTACAGTACTTTATTCTCTTTATTCGATTGTTCTCAATAACATAATTTGAGAACAAACTTATCATATGTGTCAATGCAACGTTTTTCTTCTCGGAGGGAATGTTAAGCCGTTCATCTTAGCTGGGAACATTAAAGACCAACCTATTTTCCGTGAGAGTAAATACCACTTTTTTGCAGTACGTCAATAATACTCGCCGTGTTTTTAATGTTTACGTCAGCGAAAACCACTGTTTCTATATTGAAGTTAGTAACTGTTTATCAAAACGTTGAGGACTTCAGTTAAAATATTTTCAAAAGAACTTTTGACATTCATCACAAGACATTTATAACGAATGATCGTTTAAAAAAAACAGGCACGACCATAGCCAACAAAATGAATGACGGACAGTACGCAGACCACTTCACGGCAAACTAAAGCTGGAGAAACACGAAGCGTAAAAAGGGTCTGAAAAGGTAAGCAACTCCTGCTCCATTAGAGACACCGGTCGTTTTGATCGGTAGATAAAGCCGGTATTTAGTTACAACCGATAAAGGAATGGATTTGTAGTCATTACAGTGGAAAGATATTCATTGTCATTTGTGAAATGGATATTTTGTATCAGTCTACTAAATCATGATGGGGACAGAAAAAAATCGTGTGATGATTTTAATCTTTCGGGAATATATACTTGGTTCGGTAGCTTTCTTGTCAGCAGTTATCCCAAAGCATTTGCTTACTATTAGGTCCTAATAGTAAGCAAATGCCTTGGGATAGTGTATCAACTGAGAAATATACACTTCGTATGCCAATAGAGCTGGAATGTTGCTACACATAAATATATACAAGATTCTGGGTTCAAACAAGAATAATTCTGATTATAATGTGCATTGTGATATATAACGCTGATTTTAATGCTAGATAGAAACGCTATCATAGATGTTCAAACAGCATCGGCCAATAGAATTATTTCTGTCTATCGAGATATACGGTTTGTATTTGAAATTTTGTATTTTTCTCTCATTTTGTGGTATCAATATGATTCTCGTTTTCCCTTTATGCATTGCATATGACTTATATATTCTAGTTTGTGAATTAAATAAAAAACTGAAATTCATGTACAAATCGACTTAATATTAGAGTGGCAGAACGAAATTCCTTGGATACACTCACTGGTGACTCCTGCTTGGTGTCGCCGCTGCACTATAAGGTTTTTTTTATGACGTCGCTTGATTGGGAAAATCCACGCATTAGGAACAATTCTCACACATGCGTCAACTGATAGATTTTCCCAGAAAAACTGACGTCGCAAAGCAAAAAGACCTGATGGAACTGTACCGACACCAAAAAGGGGGGTGGGGGGGGGGGGGTCACCGGTGAGTGTCATCCATTTTGAAGAAACTGAACGTATTTTCTCAATGATTTCAACAAGGACGGAACCTTTACCAAACAAATTGCTGCGATGGAGGTATTTCAGAGAGAGAGTAAAGATTTTTCAGTCCAAAGACTCAAGAATACGACAATATGACTGGAGATCCAAGAATACGACAATAGGCACTGAAGATCCGAGAAAATGACAATGGTCTGAAACACAAAACAAGATAAATATGAATTTGCTTTTCCTATCAAATATCTATAGTAAACGCAGCTAATCTTGAGAGTTTACAGTCCCTATCTCATTATCACCATATTACACACTTAATGTAAAGTAGATGCTTCTTTGAACATAAAATCACAAGCATGTGATAAAAACATGAAAAGTTCTGAAACTTCTTGTTTTATTGCTAGAAAATGTATCTCTACAGAATGTTGACGGACAATTATTTCAATATATCCCATCTATTGTTTACTTTTATAGTTACTGATATAAATCAATGACATTTCCAGACAAACTGTCGAAATCTTTTTTTTAATCTTGAAATTGGATCCATTTTGAATGTCAAACATAAAAGGTAAAAAAACATAACATTGATGAGGTCGCTATACAAGAATCATTACAACCCCAACATGTCAATTATAAATCATATGGCTACAATTTGTTTCAGAATATAGACAAAATAAATGTTGCATGAGACATTCAAACAGTATAAATTACATACACATTCATGTCTTTATCATGTATTATCAGGCATTAAATAAGGACGGACTATCCAAAACATTATCAAGCTGTAAAAATAAGACTTAAACAGTTACAATTTAATACAGGAAAAACGTAAAAACCCACGACATCAACTGGACTACAGGTTTCTATATTGGTGGGGGACACATAGTATGTGAGTGGTAAATCATATCTGTGAACGCTCAACCCTTATCTAACCATGGAAATCGACAGAAAAACTGTATCATATTAAACCTTTGATGTTAATACACAGCACGCAGACAGTTACAAAAAGAGGGGATAACAAGATGTAATTACCCAAGAAGTACTCACTGTTTCTGACAGCTTGTTAAAAATTCAAACACAATTGATAATATACCTGGTTATTTTTAAAATAAGACAATTTGAAGACGTGCAGCTGGATTTAGTGTACAGAAACCGGGTATTCATTAAAAGCCAAGCACAAGTATATATTTGACTATCTGTTTTTCAGTAAAATATAGTACATGTAGTATAGACTTCAAACAAATATAAACGTTTAGCTGGTCAAAGTTAGTGGGTTAAAGGCCTTTTCGCACCTTAAAAACTCATGACATATCTCTATCAAAAGTTTTAGAAAGTAGATGAAACGGTCATATAGGTTTTTGAAATAAGATTTTACAATTAGATTAAATTTTTAAAAATATGTATAACTTTGGTGTTTAATATTCGAATTATCTTTTAATTATCTGCTAATTAATGCATGTTAATGTTTTTGTAAAAGAATACAAATGCTTTGCTAACAGCTACAGGAGTTATATTACCTTTATAATCAGACTGATTTAATTTCATTTATGCTTGATATGTTTGCATACAAAATGGAAATTCTGCAGTAAATACATAAATTCGAACATTAAAAATGAGTTATTAAATTAGATTTCATACAAACATGCAATAATTTAATCAGACCTGAACGTTTGATTGTGCAATACATTTATTCGTAAATTGTATTGTTTGTATAGTTTTATCACCTGATTGGTTTGTTACAGCTAATTTACATAGGCAAACAGAGATGATGAACATGATAAAACAATCTCCTGGTTAATCTGTATTTTGAACTAGCAGACAGAAATTGCGGATACTCTGTTAACAAACTTATGTTGTATCTTGTTGCTTTATGTGTTATTGTATTTGTATTCTATATCGATCTCAAGCAAACCGCCTCACTTATGTAATGGTTAACGTGCTCACATCGAATGCGGAAGGTCTTGGGTTCGATCCCCGAACGGATCAAACCAAATAAGTTAAAATAGATATATACTGAAACACCGCAACTCTCGCAGCATTTAGGAATTAGAGTAAAGACTGATCGACCCAGAATAAGAATAATGTGTCTGGGTAAAATGTCATCTCTCACTGCACACCGTTGGTTTCATGAGCTAACACGTTAAACATCTGGCTCAGTATGTCGGATTTGTACAAATTAGGGTTCAATTCACCATCATTCAGTAGTCATGTTCATATGATCTCGTCCTGAATATGCAGGAAATATTTGCCGCTGGACTTAAAGCAACATTTAAGCAATTAATCAATCAATCAATTAACCAATCTGAAGTGTTAATTCCATTTCAACTGATTTTATTTTATGTTCTATTGTTGTTGGTTGACTCCAATAACCCGTTTGAGGGTTTGAGCACTAACAAAATTTTTTAACCTCGCCACATACTTAATGTGCCTGACCTATTCCTGGAACCTAAGGTCCAGATATAAGCGGACATTCCTCTTTCGAAAACGTTTTGGGAATTCAAATGCTAATCAATCGACATTGAACGTAAAATCCGTTAATTGGACAGGATTAAAATACTACAGACAAATTTTCCTCTCGGTCTTAATGATAATAAGTGAGCACATTATGGTAAATTTTCTAAAACTTCGTTTATTGACATCATTGATATTGTTGACAAAAGAACACAAAATAATAGGTTAAACAGTAAACGAAAATATTGTAAAAAACGTGCCTAGCAGCAAACTAATCGCACATTTCAGGAAATTTAAATATTTTCGAAAAACATTGTAGACATCAATTATTGTGCAAAGCAGAAGTCGGGTTCCCTAAATTTCTGGTACATATCTCTACTTCCGAATAAACAGCAGACACTGAATTCATATTTAACTATTTGCAAAAGAGGTTAATAAAGATTGACATCTTGATCGATTTTAACTGTTATATCCGGTTTGCTGAATATTCAAACTTTGATATTATAATTATTTCCTACAGAGGGCATTGTATGATGTCTGTATTGCTTATCTATATATATACGTTAAGAAACTTCCTGATTAAAAACAGTAATATTGGAAACGCTATTTAGTATAATAAAACAATATCTTTAAAACATGTCTGATAAAGGACCAACAAAATAGTGATACATTAACTTATATTCAATGTTTGACCCTTTACCTACACTTTTGGCTGGTTGACAATCCATTATAATCTGTCTTCTTCGTATATCATGTATAAAAAAGAGAATAAATGTCAAATACACAATACTCAACAAAGAGAAAATTGTAGAATTCGAAGGTTTTCACAAGTTAGCCAACAAAGGTGGTAAAGATTTTTGGTTGATCCAAATCATGTTTAACGTGCATTCGTAAAATATATATGTCAAGGGTAAATTTTAGTAGTTTTGGAAGAATTTTATTGACAACAAAGGCCTTTACAATAATACAAATACCAACCCGTTTACATCTATGATCTATGCTTAACTATAATGGTCTCTAATTAAATCTGAAGACTGTTGCTTAAATGGTAAACTGTACTCAAATAAGCGATCTTAAATAAAATTAAATTGTTATTTTCTATTTTTGATATCATTTTGCAAGGAAACAAGACATTTATGAGACGAAAAAATATAAAAACAAAAGGTCAACCAACAAAACGAAGAAAATTAAATAAATGAGACAGAAATAGTATTATTAGGTGAGGTTGATTATAATCATATACGACATTAACCTAACTCTTTATATAACAAAACACAATGATAAATATCGAAAGTAAGATGTACAAGTCCAGTGTAGAATACCCATGCGAGAGATCAAAAGTGCATAGTCCAACATCGGTCCTCTCGGCAAAACCAGAAACAATTCTGCTTACACTGCATTGTTTATTCTAGTTGTAGTATAACAAAATATTTTCTCTTGCACTTCCACCTTACGGAGCTTGTATATTGTCAGATTTCTGAATCAACGGCGCCAAAACGTAACTTTATATAATATATCTGAAGATGTAATTAAACAACAAGAGTTGAATCAGCTTAAATGCATGCATGACTCCTTTGTTGTTCGGAGTTTAAACTGACAAATCGATTGGAACAGCGACCACTTTGATTAATATTTCTGCAACCTCCATTTGAAGCCATAATTCCTCGATCAGTCGATGACCAAATCAAGAAGGGTAAATATTAAGGATCTAGTTGATATCGTCTGGTTCCCATTTGTTGACATTGGATGCATTCCGCTAATCTTTATAAAGGCCAGATGGGATGCTTAATCTAGGCTCGTTGGAATGCATACATATTGCTGTACCATTTCTCGTCATGTTCAGCAAAAAAAGTTACGATTCTGAACTTAAAGTGTTCACCTCTATTGAAGCAAGCGTAACGTTTTCGAAACTGATTGTAACTTGTTTTACAAATATTGATTTGTTAGTTTTCGTTTAAACCACTACAACTTTCTTGCTTTTCCTAAATGACATAACATTGTTGTTATTACTTGGTACACAGGTTAAATATAGGTTTCACAACGAGTGAGAATTGTATATCGCTTGTTATCAACTCGAGTTGTTTAATTACAAAATAAT